>SDVV010009563.1:0-16647 GCA_016164225.1 Gammarus roeselii | reverse complement strand
AAGGCTTCGTCATAGCTTCCATCGTGTCTTGTTATTGCACGCTATCCGCTGTCACAAGGCTTCGTCATAGCTTCCATCGTGTCTTGTTATTGCACGCTATCCGCTGTCACAAGGCTTCGTCATAGCTTCCATCGTGTCTTTTTATTGCACGGTCTCCGCTGTCACAAGGCTTCGTCATAGCTTCCATCGTGTCTTGTTATTGCACGCTATCCGCTGTCACAAGGCTTCGTCATAGCTTCCATCGTGTCTTGTTATTTCCGAACGTACAAGGGTTTTCTTACTGCTTCCATCTTGTCATGCTATTTGCCGCTGTTCGCCTTGCCAAGGCTTTTCTTCTAGCTGTACAGGCCTCCAAGGCTTTTTCATAGCTTCCGTTGTGCCTTGTTATTGACCTCTATTCGCCCGCCAAGGTTTTTCGTATAGCTTCGATCGTGTTTGGTATTGGCTTCCGTTCCCCCCGCCAAGACTTGCCTTATAGCGCAAATCGTTTATTGTTATTAGCCGCTGTTCGCGCCTTCATGATTTTGTTATAGCTTCCATCGCTTCTTGATACTAACCGTTGTTCTCGCCACTAAGCTCTTGTTATAGCTTCCACCGCTGCTTGTGATTGGCCGCGGTTCGTGCCTACAAGGTTTTGTTATAGCTTCCACCGTGTCATGTTATTGACCGCTGTATTTGCGAGGGCCAGTCGTTGTCTGGGCAATAAACATTGTGTCTTGTAATTGGCCGCTGTTTACGCCTCCGAGGCTTGTTAAAGCTTCCTTCCTCTCTTGTTATCGGACAATGTAGAGAGAACTGAAATGTATCGCTGGGCAATAAACTGGAGTCGATGGGACGCAAATTGTTGGTATCTCCCTCTTGATGATGAAATAATGTCGTGCAGCTGATCTTTCGACGTTTTTTTCTGATTGGTACAAATTGGACGACTATGTTAGGAAAGGACTGATCCAACAATGAATGAAATCTGATATTTCTTATTCAACGCACAGTGTGTTGGATCTTCTGAATAAGTTTGTATGGACTTTCTTTTGTTCGGAGTCGGAAAAATCAATGCGTGTTGGTGACTTCGGATATAATGTTAGTTGAGTCGACCCCAGCGGGTGCCAGTTATAATGGTTCCTCAACGCCAACATATTTGCCTTTTAATTTTGAAATGCGTTCGGAAACTATTATATTTAAGTGTGATTAGAGCCTCCCTGCAGGTTTCCCGATGGGAAATCACCAGAGCGGAACTATTGTGAGGAAAATCTATCCCCTGATTGGGTAGATAATTTGGTCCTCAATCATCCGCTATCCGCGTCACAATAGTTGTGCGTGTTCTTGATCAGACAACATAAACAATGTAGGGTATTAACCTAAACTGTATTTGAACCTTACCGTCATATTTATTATATACGTTGAAGCTATTCATTAGAGGTATTATAGTAATGACTCAAGTGGAACTTCTCGGTTTATTACTATTCACTCCATTCCTCAAAAGAATAATTTCTTGCAGAAATGCCTTTGAGAAGTTATTTGAAACAGGGCAAAACAGCAATTCTTTTTCATTTTTCTGGTGGAGGTTTCGCCTTTTTTACGGGAGTTATCAAAATAGCAAGCACAACTGTAAAAGCCACTTCTCGATCGATGTTCTTTTGGAAATTGTCATCTGCGTGATCAAACGATTGAGCTATCGGTCTCCTTGCTAGAATGAGGCTAGTAGTAGAGGTGTTATTTTTCAGCATAACAGTGAACGAGAGTGCTAGAAAGATTTTTTTCCTATAAAAGTGTAAAAATTAGGTCATTTTCCACATAGTAATTTCATTTTAGGAAAAAAAAAACATTCTGGCATAATGAATTAGAAGTAAGTTAGACCAAAAATGTTGTTCTTCTTGTCTAGTGCCTGAAAATGCTCTTGGATCCTATCTCAAACAGATAGGAGAGGATAAATAATTCGTTCGACGGTGACTTCTTAGAAATTGGACAATGCAAACCACACAAATGAATTCGACTGTTGCTCAAATTTGAATGAACACATTAATTCTATACCAATATGAAATTCAATGCGTTACCAGAATACCTGGTGTCATTATATTGTGCCCTTGATTTGATTGTATTGTGGAGTTAAGTTATATTCTGTAAAACAGCAGAATAACATGCATAGATTTGTGAATACCATTTTTTTTTTTTTTTGGGGAAGGGGGAAGGGCTAAGCTAGTTTACAAATAATGATAGCAGCATAAATGAAACAAATTTTAGATATGACTGACTTACAATTTTCATATAATATTACAAACGATTTAATCACTGACTCCTCTTATCAAAACGAATATCACACTGAACAAAAGAAAACGTTGCTGCAACGCACTGCCTCTAATTCAGCGTAATCACATTCTATTGCTGATGACATTACGACCAACAGTTCGGGTCTTTATCAGTCCCGATCCTGTTAATGACCGTCATTTAATAGCTTGTCTTGGTCTCGGTCCTGCTAATGCTCGTCGTCTAATAGCCTGCCTCGTGCCTGGCAGTGCTGGTGCTTGCCATCTGAAGAACTGTTCCGGTCCCGGTCATGAAAGTACCTGCCGCCCAATGCCCTGTCTCGCTACCGGTCCTACTAATGCCCGCCGTCGAATGACCTGCCCCGGTCCCGAATCAGCTAATGCCCGCCGTAAAATGACTTGTGACAGTTTCGGCCCTGATGGAACTCTTCGACTGTAATCGTACATTGCTTGGTGAGGTTAGTGGTAATTATTACGTATCCCAGCGTTCGCGTATTCATTCTGTTTCATTAATCTGTCTAAAGTCGATAAAACAATTTTTTTTCAGCGTCAGATAAATATTTTTTTGGGGGGATCAGAATGCTTGACGGTTACCAAACAAGAGGTCACGAATGGCTTGAGAGCAGCTGAGACACACAGTGAGAGCATGAGTTAAATCGGTTACATCAAAATAGTATGATATCATAGTCATAACATGTTGCGCAGTCTTTTTGATTCCCAATCAGATATTAAATGAATACATATTAGAGGTCTTCAGTTAACTAACGTGAGGCTATTTGGTAAGCTTTTGTGTTTCTTCTTCTGAACACATACATCTGCCCAAAGAGAGGTGTAGATATAACAGTAATATTAAGGTACCTATGAAGAGATTGAATTGGACAGATATTACCAGTGGTTATGAATTTACATATTTAAAACGGTTTCATTGTTTACTTCAAAGATTTTTATTACAGTTTTGCCATTATTAAGTTATTAATATTGCATTTTTTGTTGGTTACCCAAATGGATCGGATCGAATAACAAAAACAGGTAAAGATTACACTCAATAAAATTACCTTATCGATTTGACTAGTTTAAATTAGTAATGCCAAATAATGTGATAGATAGTTACACTTCGTTTTGTGGCTACAATCGTTCGGCTGTAAGTAACGGATTCCCTAGGAACATTGTTCACCCCGAGTGTCACGTGGCTTTCATTTGGGCCAATCAGAACACCCAACCCGCTGCAACGAGGCACATTAATACAAACAAGTCCCGACATCGGCAGCGGCTCCCTCCTAACGAGTGTTTCCATCAGCAACGACAGCAGTTATGATTAGATAGAATTGAGCAGCATTTTCTTACATGTCGGGGGGAAAATAGCAACTGCTGGTTGTGCAAGGCCAGGCGGATTTTGCGATCCGATTGTTCGATGGTTTATCCACAATACTGGAACTATTCGAATCTTTACATCAATCTCTTACTGATGTCGCGTTCTACATCAGCTATTGTCAGTTGCTGGCAACACCACCTCTTTCAGCCGTTCATTCGATGTATGTAATTTGGATGTTTAATCTATCTTTGGAAGACAGACGAGCGCTTTAGTGTGCGAAATCAGTAAGCAATCGTGGCTGAGTAAAAGTGGTAAAATCTACTTGTTGATGAGAAATGTTTACAATCGGGAATTTCAAATTTATCTGTGACACGACAGCAACGCTGTTCCTTTATTGAAAACTGTTAAAGTCTGCATATTACGTCGTACCAAAAACAAACGCCAAACTGAATAGAATTACACTTTCGTGGACATTTTCGTGTCATCTCTTGTACCACGTAGAGCAGCAGTCTGCCTCTACATACCACTGCGACCAGGCTGCCTGTAAACTCCACCGCGACATGACGTGTGTTTCTCTAGCTCTAAGCTGGAAAATACAGTGCCGACAACAAATTAAAAATTAAAAAATCTGTTTATAGTAAGTGCTTAATGATTTTTTCATTTACCATTTTGCTAATAGCAGTAGTGTTATCAGTGATTGCTGTCAGTGTCACTGTTTTAGTGCTGTTAGAATCGATCGCATGGTTATCATAATTAGGTGCATACATTTTACATTTATTAGGAATTAAGTGAGAAATTTTCATGTGCACATTAAAAAATAACAAAATCATTGAAACTTAACTATAACTGCTGCGGGACTAATTCGGGCTTCTTTGACTGATAACAAGAGGCAGACACAGTACCAATAATTGTCCCTGCCCTTCCACCACTTCCAATTCCTCCCCTCAAGTCAAGCTTACGTCAGTGTATTGCAACACGAACGACCACGACACAAAAATGCGCCGAACCTTCATATGTTCCAGCTGCAGCAAGACGTGTTTTGCAGTTCATTTTAAATTTAATGTACCCATTGTTTTCCTAAAAATGAAGAAGAGACTAAATTTGTTAATTATGAATGGCAAATTGCACCTCTGTATTAAACCTTAAACGTAATGCCAGGGCAATTGGAAAAGTTCGAACAAAATGCGACTGTATCTACAGCTACTAGATACATCAATTAGGCTCACCTTGATACCCCAGCAAGTACAACTCTACGCCCACCGCCTCCTTCCCCATTAAGCACCCTCAAGTTGCAACACTGTGACTACCCCTTCCTTTCCCTTACCGTCATGCTCTCCCACAACAACCTCCTTTCAGCTAAAGGCGCCCACCACCTCCTTTCTCAGTGAATATCCCGCAGGCAATCCCCATGCGACCGTTGCTACAAGCTCCATCCCATCATTCACGTGGAGAGGCATACGGCAGCAGTCGACAGGGAAATGGCTGGGTGCAGGGCAACAATTGCAACAGAAGAAGAGAGATAAGGCGACATAACACAGCAGGGAATACCCTCAAAATAGGGAACTCGTACGAGCCAGTCAATCAGGAAAAAACTGTTTCAGTGCGTTTCCAGTTGGCGATAGTACAGTGAATCTCCAAAACAGGGAGTTTATACCGGGAGGCGAAGAGGAAAATGTTCTGTCGTCCTGGTGCCACTGTGCAAAATCTCATAACTAAATAAAGAAACCGAACACCAAAATGAACGATCTCATTAAGGTTCGAGTAGGTTTTGAAAACGCCCAAGTCAATAGGCTCCACTAATTATTCGCTCATAAGCGCTTTTTGATGAAAACAAAAACATTATGGAATCGATAGAAAGTAAAACAAGTAGTGATGGTATTATTACCGAATTTCGCCAAAGATGGGCGACACAAGCAATATTCATTTCAAGAGAAAGTACATCAATCGTGCTGTGGAAAAGGTAGCTAACGAATAAGAGCAATGATATGTATATATAGAACATGTTTCTGAAGGAAGACCTGAACTATTCTACGTGATGCATGGCATCTCAATTCACGCGTCAAGATGCAGTTCGGCACATTACTCAGCAACGCCATACAAAAATGTTCTGCCATGAAACAGTCCATGAAAATTACAGGAAAAGGACCGGGAAACGACGACACTGAAGAAACAAACGGAAACATATTGAACGGAAACATTTACCCACAAGGAGCAGGAATTCATGCAGCTACCGGGGCAAACCTCTGACGAAAGAACTGGGTTAGGCACCATAAGCATTTAATGTAGTGAATCGAGTGATTCTCGCTGCAGCTCAGCGGAAGACATGTCAACCAAAACAGATAAGAGAGGAAAACTGAAAGTTATACAAGGAAATGTGCAGTTACTAATGGTCAAGATGGATCTTAAACTAAATGGCATAGTTGGTTGGGATCAACGAATCGTAACTGGACAAGAAAGACTGGAATCTCTGGGTGGAAATAGGCCTTCAAGGACTCGGGCCTTTCATTGTAGACAAGCCCTCCCCATGCAAATTAGGTGGAGGGTCAGTGCTTTAGGTCAAAGAAACCCTCCGTCCAATACTCTGCAGGGCAATAACAACACAAACTTATTAGGCAATCCAGGTCGATATTATGCCCTCTGAAGGGATAATACTGAAAATTGTACTGGTATGCATAATCCAAGAATAAGAGAGGGGGAAAAAGACGTTTTCATTTACGAGTTGGACAGTATCATTTCCTCATCCTATGAGAGTATTTTGATGAGGGACTTCAACCTGCTGGCATCAATTGGACACCACTAAAAGCTGAATTACGAGGTGGCAGATTGGTATGACTCGTCAATAATAACAACCAAAAACAGTATTTGGAAGAACCAACTAGAGGGCCTAACATCATGGACATCGTTCTATCAACCGAGAAACAACTTTTAGAGCTGGTAACAGGAAAAAATAATTATAATAGGTGATCACCATACAATTGAATTCCAGATCACAGCAAACCGAACAGAACCGCAATCAGAAATGAATAACTACAGTTTTTGAAGTGCGTATTTTGATGATTTGGAGGGAGAAATCACAAACCTAGATTTCGAGTACCAAATCGATTGCAGGACCGCTTATGAATGTTCTGCGAATCTTAGAGACATGGTGGCGCAAGTGAGCAAGCAATACATCCCGGAGAGGAAATTATAATTAAACAATCCCTCTTGGCTAAATAATGAAATTCTAGAAGCGATTACTCGCCGAAAATCTATGTTTCAGTCCACGAAACTAATCAGACACCAGAGTCTGAACGAGCGCATGACCGAGCTGGTAGTTGAGTGAAGAGAGTGGTCAGTAGCGCCAAGAAACCAATAAAAAAATGTTCTTGTTGCTGATAAGCGCAACCCCAAAGTTTCCTATGCAAATGTGAACGAGAGACTTGTTGATCGTGACAGCTTTGACCCTCTTCGAAATGGTGTTGGTGAAGTAGAGAAACAACTCAGAAAAATAAATATTCACAAAGAAACTGGATTAAAGTACCTGCATCCGAGAATGTTTTGAAACCTTTCCGTAGTTATAAGTGTTCTACTGTCAAGATGTCTTTAATAGGTGGACGACTTCTGGAATCATTGAGGAAGGTTGGAAACCAGCAAGCATCACAGCCATATTCAAGAAGGAGTGCAGGCAGAAGCCAGGAGACTTTAGATAAATCTATCTCACATCAGTGGTCGGTAACACATGTAAACCTGGGAGAAACCACCTCATCAAGGAAACTCATCTTGGATTCGGAAGCAAACTTAGCAGCCTTTCCAATCTCTTGTATTTTTTCAATAGTGTCACCGAGATATACAATGAAGAGAAAGCTGTCGACCTTATTTATCATGCCTTTCAAAAAGCGTTTGATAAGGTCTCCAATCAACGATTACTGAGAAAAGTGAAGGCGCCAGCATAACTAGCAACGTGGCCAGGTGGCTCCGTAATTGGCTCACGGGTTTTAAGCAAAGGGGTTGTGTAAGACAGGGAAAAAGTGAATGGGCTACGGTAACATCAGGAGGATTCCAGGGCAGTGTTCTTGGTCCCCTTTTCTTTATTATCTATATAAATGACCTCGACACTGACATCGTTGGCAACCACACTAATCTATGCCACAAAGCGATCTGTGTGCAAGATCGCATAAACATGCAAAGGTATCTTGAAAAACTGGTGAACTGGTCTGATTAGTGGCAAACGAACTTTAATACTGAAAAAGGGGAACATCGTGCTTCCATTATACACTTCACTTGTCGACATTAAATGGAATTTGCAGTAGAATTTTGATCCTCACACCAAAGTGTTCAAATGGAACGGGTTCAGCACTGAGCGTCAAAAATGATTTTGGAACTGATAAATAATAATATATATCCGCTAAGTCTCGAGAAACTTAAACTGATATCACTTGAAAAAAGACGACATAGAGGTAAGTTAAAAAAAAAACTTCAAATTCCTAAACGGGCTTACTACAAGCTAGCCCCGAAGGGCCTCTGTGAATAAGATAATAACCCACGGAACAAAAATAATGGACAAACACTGCCGCTCAAACCATTCAGCACATTGTTGCCGAAAATTTCATTCCAATCATGATAACAACAATTTGAAACCGTTTATCACATAATGTGGGTAACATGACCAACGTAAACACTGTTGATAACCGCCCCGATCGACACTGAAAGACTAATACACCTAAAACAAAGAAAATAAATTGCTAGGACCACGCTAAACATCTCCCCCCCCCCCTCTTCCTCCCTATTGGAGCCTTCAGCATCCGGCAGCTTATGAACGACGGCACATCATCTAGGTTGGGGTAGATATACAGAAAATTCGATTTCAGAACACTACTCGACCATTACTAAGCCCCGTGATGTTATAAGAGTAGTACGTTACGCTATAACATTTGAAATGAAAGTTTCTATAGTGCCTTACATTTGTTGTAGTCTCCTGGGCTGCTCTGGGGTCTGCAGTCGCAATGGTGATCTAATAAAGAGAAGCCTCTGAACTAATGTAACAGCAGGTTTATAAACTGAAACTGCTGTTGCAGGGCAATGACCGAAATAAGTGTCAACAACATCGGCCACCGGAGCACCCAACGGGGGAATACCACCTACTGACGTCGAGATGTTTCTTACCACGACTTTCAGTTGAATATTAATATCATGTAGGAAATTCAGAAGAAAATGATGGAGGCAATTCTACATTATGTGAACTTCGTATACTGACATACTTTCTAAAATGGTGCAATATATCTACTCTAATCTTTACAACATAGCGCACGGAGTTTATAACCCGTTTTGTTCAATTATACGCGTTTTAATTAATCTAAAATTAATTTGGCACCCACGTAATATCGCCAAGACCTTAATTGCGCAGACAGAAACAGCGGCAACGACAGCAGTGCCTCCAATAGCAAAGGCGACATACAAAAGCAACAGCGGCACTGAACATCATTAGCGGTAACAGGAGTAGCAGCAGCGGTAGCATGAATGGCGTCAGCAGCAGCAGAAGTAGGCGGTGGTTGTAGTGGTACTGGCGGTGACTCTACAGTCACAACAGACACATAGCAATTACGGCGACTGACAGATCAGTGCAGAAGTTGCACTTGCTTCAGCAGCGGCAGCATTGGCAACAAGGAAGCAGCTCCTTCAGCGGCGGCAGCTGAAGCAGCGACAACAAAGGCAGCAGCAGCAGCGGCGGCAGCAGCAGCAGCAGAAGCAGCGGAAGCAGTGGAAGCAGCAGCACGGCAACCGCTGCTGCTGCTGATGCTTTTGCTGGAGCTGCAATACGTAGACTAGCGATTTTGACTAACTTTGTCGGAACACCAGCCAACTTGACAAATTTTTCATGGTCGGCTCAGGGACAACTTGGTGACTAGTGTATCAGTCAAAAAGAGGAGTCTATTTCCGTTGCGATGGATTTCGTTCGTCGTGAAAACTAATTCAACTTCATACATGTAAAAGAGCGCCATGTATCCTGAGAAAAAGTAATAACGATTTATGAATATTAGGAAAAGTTTTGGCTTATCACGAGGATAGTTTTATTTTGAGCCTGTTGTTTTACTGCAGTCACGACTCCACATGAACTCTCTGGAACAATATAGATCTGCTCGTATTTATTCACGTTCATTCGCAATATTACATAACAAAAAAATTATTTCCTTCTGATTTCATAAATCAATCGAAAGTTTTGGACCAGATGACCGACTCATGTCGACTCTGTTTGTTATGAGGGGACTACTATTTATCGTAGTTTGTTACATGAAATCCAATTACGTTAAATTAAATTAGCAATCGAATATAATGTCTGCTGAATTTAGATGTATAAATAATTGAGCTTTTTATAAATCCACAATCAGAAACCTCTTTGATTATATTAGCCTTGAAACCATCCCATGTTTACAGATTATCTTAGTAAATGAGCATATCGACGTAATAAATCCTTCTCGGCGACTTCATGGACTGAAACTGGAAAATAGTTCTCCTGGGAGTAACTGACCAAACTTTCATCCTGCAAAGTTGTGAGCCGTGAAGGCGGGAGACGTTTACTTTAAACGAAGCCTTCGGATACGAAAAAATCGAGGCAGACGGAAATACGTTTTGAAGATAATGCTATGTGGAACAAAATATAAGAAAATGGAATTGAAAATGGAGATTATTTCGGAATGAATCAATATTCATTATGATTTGGCTTGGCGTAGCTGTAGCACTTAGAAAAGGAAATTGGACTCCGAGATCGATGATTATATTAGTCCTAGTAAATTGGGCAACAAGTTTTCATCGGTGAAAGTTGTGCGTGTATAATTTGAGGTGTTAAAATACTATCAGGGTTAAGGCAGTGCAAGAAATTATTAACAAAAATGCAATTGACATATGCCACGTTAGAAGAATGAAAAGCTTGTGCCCTGCGATGGATCCGCGCAATTCATCATGTGATAATAATAAACAAAATGTTCACAAATGATTTGAATTCAGCTTATTTATCCCCGAAAGAAGAAAATGACGTTAATACACTGTCTAAAATGGAAAAATGCAATTTGTATCATGATAGATAATACGTTTCTCTCACGGCAGAGACAATGAATGAACATGAAACAAAAATGTTATGCGAATCAACAGATAAAAGGAAATGGTCATAACATTTTAATATATGTTATTCGGGGCCTTTGCTTGCTCCTTACTCATTACACAATTCCTCCTTAATTTTGTGGTTGGTCATTAAAAATATTTCACCTTACTTGAAAGCGTATTCGGTTCGGATCACATCAGTACCTTGTTCGGGAATGCATTGATTGAATTGATTTTTTACGCAACTAACACTAAGCATTTATTTCGCCAGTTCATTGCCCGCGAAGGGGTCTGAACGTCCTTAAACATGTACTAGTCTGCAACAATAAAACTTACCGTCTCTAGCAAATCGAAGGAAATGGACAGCTATTTCCATTTTTTAATAAGTTAGTAGAAATAGTGCTCATTTATAAACATCTGGTCAGTGTATGATGTCTAGATGAACAATTAAAGTTCCAAAATATAAACAAAACGATTTACGAAACCAACTTTAAAAAAATGGTGTTATAACTCACTTCATGCCGATTTATTATGCCATGTGCGCGCTAGCTTCTTGTACGTCATGTTTGATGTTCAATCCTGTCATGGAGCAATTCACCGTCACCATATCGGCGGGAGAACTGGTCACCAGTCTTCCAATCCTCTGCCACCCTTTCATGTAACACAATACACAAAAAGGGTAACTGTTCGCCCATCCTTTCCGGATGGCAATAATTTATTTTATATTCTGTATCATTCAAGTCAAAAATCTAGTGAACCCCATCAGTCTGCATGTAATTATCGCAAGCATTTATTTAAGCTTGCGTTTGCCAGCTCAACCAATAATGCGATACTGTTGATTCAAATTATTTCTCAGGGAAGTTTTAATACCTTACATGCTTTAATCACCTTCCATTATGATTTTATGCATGATGTTTAGATAATTGTGTATTATATTATTATAGTTGTGTCTATTGGCAATATATCTTTGTAGAAGGAAAATGCGCCTGGCATACATTCCTCCAAAGTAATTTGCCAAAAATTCGTGGTGTAATTAGAAACGGAACTAGCTGCGTGAATCAAAAGATTATTGTCGGCAAACAAAATTCGGAAGCTGGGAACAACAGACACATTAAATCAACTTAGTTGAATTGCGTTGAATACGGTTTGGAATACTGTGAGCCTGACCTATAGTGTAATTTGAGGGTGTTGTCGGAACGTTTGTTTTAAGTCAATGAGATTCGATTGGTTGCGGACCATTGTACCCTTACAATATAGGCCGAGGTACTATTTCCTCTGCTGAGACTTGCATGCACAGGATGACTGGCGTTCCTGAATATTTTCAGTGTTGGTAATTGGTTTCGTAATCGTTACATTTCGAGAAAGCGTTTTACTCCTTCCGTAGAAGAGGAGTAAATCAGTTTATCGCTTACTGATTTGAATACTTTGTAAATGGACTACACGCAGAGCTTAACAAAACCCTATAATGTTAAGTCAGCAGCATAGGTCGTCGACCCCAAAAACATGCAAGTTGATGGGATCACAGAGATCTAGTGCTATGTAAATACATAAAAATATATAAATACATATGAACAATTATTGTCAAAGAAACAAACAGAATCAATGGAAGAATATTTCATTGGAATAAGATGAAAATGATGGCAGGAAAAGTGATAGTGGAATAATATTTATTTTTTACTTCATCCGATTCGGTATGGCAAATGATGTTCAATTACATTTCCATGATTATCGACTCTTTAGAACTCGTTTATTGAAGTACTGAAAATGTAAGAAAAAAATTATTCCCTTCCCCAATGATATGCTTATTTACCCGACAGAAAACCAGAAGAGGACTAAAATAGGCCAAACTCAGGCTACTAAGGCTTTTTTTATGTCTTGTCGGCGAACATTTCGTGGTGACCGTGAACATAATTTTGATGTCACTGAATTTAAATTGTAGAATATTAGTATATAAACATAATACCGTTCACATGATGATGGTTACTTCAAAAGATTTATACAATAGTGTCTTGCGTGTTAATATCGTACATCTTTTGTCCCTTCCCATTTTCTGTTCGAGATATTTTTTCCATTACAAAAATGATTGAATGCGTTTGAATGTCCAATTATAATCACATCCCTAATAAATTTCTGCTCTAACTAATCTCTGGGTAGTTCATCGTTCTCATACTACGTGTAGGTGTGGCAAACCTATCCTGGCCTCAGAAATTGTGGCATTCTTTGTTTCTACCAGCCTGATTTCGCCAATTGGAGACATCAATATTGCTATGTTTTTGCAGAACGGTAACTAAAGAATTGTTTGATGGTTTAAGAACAAATAACAATGTACCTTACTGAACACTTATATATGGTGGTGGTTGCTGTTTGAAACATTCTGGTACATGTGGGCTTTGATAGAGTGTTCGAGAACGAGAGAAACAAGCCGTCACAAGTTTAGGGGGCGGGGAACTCAAACAAGACGGACGCCGCCAATGTGGGTGTATGACGTAGGAACTGTGAAGCCACAGTCCATTCTTCAAGGCCGTGTTGGGTGGGTTCCCAGATATTTGTTTGTTTTTTGTGTCGAATCTGGAACAGAACAGATCATTCACACAAATATCATCAGCACTTGCTCAGCAGCGGTCACATCCTTATGCAGTTCTGACGGTGCCCGTGACTCAGGAACTCTTGCATCTGCTCGCGAGGAAGAAAGACTCGAACCAATCGGAAACGACAGCAGAAACCTTAGACCCTGAGATAAAAGAGCGTACGATATAATAGCCTGGATCAAACGAGTTTGAGATCGATGATACTGCGGCATATGAGCTTCAGTCAGGAGAGCAAGAAACATAACTTGTGACGGCAGCAGCCTGGACCGGAGATCCTGAAACTACTGAAGGTCAAAACTTTGCGCAACCATAACTCATTCAGGCATCCGCAACCATAACTCATTCAGGTCGCCATAACCATAACCCCCTCAGGCCCCCACAGCCATAACCCATTAAGGCCCACGCAACCATAACTCATTCAGGCCCCCACAACCAAAACCCATTCAGGCCGCAACAACCATAACTCATTCAGGCCCCCACAACCATAACTCATTCAGGCCATCACAACTCTAGCCACTGGGATAGTTTGGAAGGCTGTTTAAAATGTTTACTGACAGTGATACAAATTATTCTGTTACGATGAAATCTGGAAATAAAAAAAATAATGTTCGCGTTAAGAGGCGTGGATGTGATTAATAATGCACAACAACAGCGTGACCAAACATTAAAAATTTGACTTATAAATGTGTAAGAGGAAATATAGATGTTTATAAAATAAGTAAAATTTTAAATAACTTATTGTCCGAAACGTTCGCATGCTAGCTTCGCGTGAAGTACATATCCACAAAAGCTTCAAGTGGTGCGTTCAACCACACCAAAGCCTGTTGAGATATTCTCGGCCAAGTTTTAATGGAATATTTACAAGGTTTATTTGTTGTTGCAGCTTTTTGATCTGATTTTTTTTTGGGAAATTCAACGAAATGTAAACGTCAATGTCGAAGGCATGCACTTATTTTCTTCCCGTCGCTCAAAAGGTGAGAACAAAAAAAAAAATCATGCTAGAATGTACTATTTTTTCCATGTATTGAAACGTGGCACTGGGGTAAGAAAAACGTCATAATAAATTTCCACGGCTAGCTAGGTATTCAGAATACCGAACCAATATAGCATTCAATAGATGAGTTATGTAAGGGGTTCAGACTCTTGGTGGTTACTAAATTCCTTTCGTAGCAGAAACTGTTTTTTTTCCAGTTTTCTCTAAGGCTTGTTATTTTTAGTTAAAATATTTCCTGCTGAGCGATCCAACGTTTTTGAGAACGCTGATTGAATATTTAACAGTGAATAATTTTACGTGGCGAATCTTCCGGTCTCAGAGCAGATATAACTGGTAAAGAGATGATGAATAATTTGTGAAATAATAAAACATGGAATATAATAATCGCTCAATCAATGAAGAATATTGATAAAGCTCATGACTTCACATACAATGACTTACCTATTGTGTTGCATTATCAAAGGATTGTGAGTAAGAATAAATTACCGTCTAGTTGTTTGCTGAAAATTTGTCAATGTTTATCAGAGAAAATATCATCTGACAGAACGAGCTCGTTAGATTTTTTTTTCAAACGAAAAAATTGAAGAATGCAATATGATTATGACATCTTGCCATTTCGTGCTCTATCTAAATATTCCGACCACTCAGCACCATTTAATAATTATTGGAGCCCTTTTCCCATCGTTGAAAGGATTTTATTCATTATTGTATTTTATTTGAATGCCCTTTATTATCCCGATAATGTGATAAGTAAACGATTACAGAATAACTAATTCAATCCCGATTTTCTTATGAAAGTTGAGACGGAATGCCGCGGTTTCGAGGGATCAAAATTCAGGAAGATTGAAATTGAGCTTTGTAAACAATGTGCCCGGAAATGTTTTCCTTCAAGCCTGATTCAAGTTGTGCTCGAAGTTATGGTACATCGTACTGTGAAGGGCATTTATTATGAAGACAGTTGATCGGGCAATATTTCTTGGAAAAAATGTCAAACGCTTCAAAATTTGAAGTGAATTGTTTTTTGAAAAATCAGTATACAATACCAGCGTACTTCATCTAAAGATTAGTATATATGCAGAACATTTATTGAATTTGTGGAAAAACATGTTCACTATAAATAAGAGAATGCCTTTCATCTATTTGAAAAATTTCAAAACTGTGTCAGTAGATTAAAGAAACTGTCATGGTACATTGAGAAAGATAATTCGGTTATGATTTGTCTACATTGTGAAGTGAAACGATAGTCTCCAAAGATGGAATTTGTTTCCTGCGTTTATATTGATCACTACATAGATGGCGATCAATAGAAACGTTTGATTGTTGTCAATCATATGTCGAAATCGAGTTTTTTTCTGTGATCATTTTTGTGTATATCTGATGTACTCGATCAATGTCAGCGACGCACTAAATTTAATCGAAGTGAGTCAAAGGGAAGACGAATTGTTAGACAAACTGATTGAGACAGACCTAACCCAAAATGTGTGAAAAAAATCTGCCAAGCGGGACTATGTTTCGGCCAGATCTGACAGGCGGGGATGTTTTGTGTTAAAAGGAGTTGGTTTTTCGTTGTATATTAAGCAAACACTGAATACCGACATAAATCTTAAATCTCATTGCCCTTCGGGCATAACCAAACCAGCTTTCAATTTTTTTACGCATGTCAATGCCCATGGTCTTATTGCAATGCGGGCAAGAAGAGTGGTCTGCTTAGAACTAAGACCTCCACCCAACTTAGAACTATTGAAATATTACAGGTGACAAGTACGGTAGCAACAACGCTCAATTGTAACGGATTCAGACAAAGAAATAGAGCAGGAAGGAAAAAAATAACAACAGACTTAAGCAATGAACTGGCAAGAACCTGCGGTCGTCAGAGCGATTAAGAGTTCAAATAAAAATTTCAAATTTTCTATCCAAGTGTATCAAGTTCCATGTATCTGTTTATTTGTTTGATTTACTACGATAATTGGTATTCTCGCACCCTACTTTGATGTTTACATTTTTTTTCCACAGAGCAAAGGTAGAAACATAGAGACCTGAGAGTTCAATAAACGTACTCTTCATAGTTTGAAATTATTTTAATAAATAAAAATCAGTATCTAATCTTGCTCACTGGTATACTTGCTAAGGAAATATGAAATGTGTCATTAAAAAAACGACATGCTTCCAATAAGATGTGGAAGTGATTCACTTTAGATAATTGCACGTCATCATATAACTAACAATAACCTCATGACGTCGACATGACTTACAGTGGTTTCATATTGTGTACAACAAAAGAAACTCAAAGGGTTTCTAGTTGAATAAAATTGGTCAATGCTCATGATGGTTTGGTGGGGGAAGCAAATTTATTGTGATATTGACATTTATAACTAAATATATCTATATATCTCTCTCTCTCTCTCTCTCTGTATATAT
>SDVV010009562.1:0-16647 GCA_016164225.1 Gammarus roeselii | reverse complement strand
GAGGATGGATGAAGGGAGATTGGTGAAAAGGGTGATGAATGCTGAGGCGAGTGGTCGCAGGCCTAGAGGTAGACCGAGGTTTGGGTGGATGGATGGTGTGAAGCAGGCGTTAGGAAGGAGAAACATGAATGTGGAAGTAGCGAGAGAGCGTGCAATGAACAGGCGTGAGTGGAGAATGGTTGTGAATGGTGGATTTTGACGCTGCTCTGATGTGCTTTCCCGCCCTTGGCATCCCGTTGTTGGGATGGTCGTGAGAGTGTGTGTGTGTGTGTGGGGGGGGGGGCGAAAACTGTCAGGCCCTGCTGCTGAAACGGATCCTCGGACTACACTCGTGACTCGGAGTGTATGTTGCGGGGTTACCGGCCGGACCCTTTAGCACAAAAGGGCTAACTTGTGTGAATGTGAGCGTATGAGGGGGTGTTGTGCGCCTTGCCGTCGGCCACCCCTTATTCTGGGGGAAGCGGCCTAGTGTCTGTATCTATATATGTGAGAGGAGTGTGAGGTGAGCCTTTCTTTCGGTTACTTCTCCTTAGAGGGATTCGGCCTGTGGTCTGCATCTGTTATTACCAGGTCGAGAGGGAGACAATAACTGCTAACAAAATTCTATTAGATTAGGGTGTCGAGGCTCTCTAGAGCACTCGATTCAATGTTCTATCTATATAGCAAGCACATCACGCCGTACCTGGACTCTGTTCCTGTACTGGGTTGACACCACCTCGCTTTGTGTGGACATCATCGAGAGGTGGTTCAGGCTGTTGTCCTCGCCACCGCATGTGGGTACTGCAACAGATTAGTTGGCTAAATACGACGAGATGTAACAACTGATTCCTCACATTACACGATATATAGAGCATTCCAGTGTAGTCGAAAGACAAATGCTAATGAGACGTAACATCTATCTAATTAGAATTGGGAAGAATATAAGAATTTCGTTATCTGGCCCTCGATAGCCTGCAATCAGCTAGCAGGCTTTCAGCCATGTGGCAATCCAGCCGGCGTGTGCCGGCTGGCTGCAATCTGGGCACGGACCTTCAGTGTTATAATTTGTGAGAAATTTTTGCACCATGTACTTAAAAGGGGTCTTGCATCTCGAAGGAGGTAACTACCTTCGCTCTCTTGGGCTCCACCCTCCTCACTCAATTTATCTCTTTCCAGAACACCACTTTATCCTCATAGTTCTGGCACAAGCGCTTATCCCACCTAGCATCAGCGGCCCTCTTCGCTCTCCTCACCACACGATTGGAACCACTCCTCAAAGGTTTGTCTCGTCAGCGGTACCGCCAGTTCAACATCGCCCACCACTCGCAACCCTTCCTCCGACATCCGCCCACACAGCACAGACCGCACAAATTTCTCGCACATCTCTACGACGCATCTCTAAGCGCCTCCCTCTCTTCCTCAACAATACCCAGGCCTTGCCCTGTCAGTCATATTCCTCATTCCACGACTGTAGGAACTCCTCAGCTCTGCTTGCCACTCAGTTCACTCACCTTCAGACCTCTCTTTATCCTCGCACTCTTTTGCTCCCATTCTAGTTCTGCTCCAGTCTTCAGCTCACTTCCAATTGTTCCCCGCCACTCTTCTCGAAAGCAACACAAAATTTATTTGCACTCAATCAAACACTACCATACGTCTCTTTTCCAATGTTTACTTGAGGATATCTCGCTGCCAGAACAAGCTGTTACCATTTTGTACCGGAAACGCCCAACCTCCAATCCACGTTCTACACTACTACATCCAAAACTCTCGTATTCAGACCCATCAGTACCACCACGTTGTGGCTTCCAAAACGTTAAATACTCGCTCAGGTTAATCCAAAATTACCTCCTCTCACCTCACTCCTCGTTTCCTACCTAGTCCGCGAATATTCACAAGCGATAATCTTTCTTACCGAACTTAACTTACAGATACAGACACCAGGCCGCATCCCCCAGAAAGGGGGGTGGCCGACGGCAAGGCGCACCTCACACCCTCACACTCACACAACTTAGCCCTTTTGTGATAAAAGGTCCGGTCGGTATCCCCTCAACATACACTCTGGGTCACGAGTGCCGTCCGAGGATCCGTCGTCAGCAGCAGGGCCCAACAGTTTTCACTGGTTTACCCCCACCGCGTCATAATGGCCGGCTCCCCCCCACCCACGACCATCCCGACAGCGGGATGCCAAGGGCGGGAAAGCACATCAGAGCAGCGTCGAAATCAACCATTCACACCCATTCTCCACTCACGCCTGTTCATTGCACGCTCTCTCGCAAACCTTCACATTCATGTCTCTCCTTCCCAACGCCTGCTTCACACCATCCATCCACCCAAACTTCGGTCTACCTCTAGGCCTGCGACCACTCGCCTCCGCATTCATCACCATATTCACCAATCTCCCTTCATCCATCCTCTCCATGTGCCCGAACCATCTCAGAACACGCAAATCCACTCTATCCTCCAACTTCTTCACCATCCCTGCTCTGTTTCGAACCACGTCGTTAGTGATCCGGTCTCTCAGCGTTACTCCACCCATGCTCCTCAAAAATTCAATCTTGAATACATTCAACCTTCTTCTCTCCTCTGCTCTCATCCCCCAAGCCTCAGCTCCGTAGAGCACAGTTGGGACAACAACACCCTCTCTTTGCTTCCATTCCCAACGTCCTACAGCTCATTGCACTCTTTGGTGCACCCAACATTTTACATCCCTCCTTCACTCGCGCCTTCACTTCAGTTTCCACTAGTTCAGTTATCTCCACATGGGAGCCCAGATAAATAAAACACTGAACTTCCTCTGTGAGCTCTCCATTTAGGGTGACACTAATTTTGCTCGTATCGACAGTCCTCGAGACTCTCATTACTTTACTCTTGCCAACGTTCACTCGAAGCTTTCTCCTCTCACACACTCTACCAAACTCAGACACTAGCCTACATAGCTTCTCCTCCGAATCCGCAATCAGGGCCGTATCATCAGCAAATAGCAACTGGCTCAACTGCCAACTCCGCCCATTCGCTTCCAACAGTTCCAAGCCATGACCCAGCACACTCGCGTTCATCTCCCTGACCACTCCATCCATATAGAGGTTAAACAGCCTGAGAGACATCACGCAGCCTTGTCTCAGTCCCACTTTCACTGTGAACCCATCACTCACCTCGCTCCCCACTCTGTCACATGCTCGGCTGTCAGCATAGAAACTCTGCACCGCTTTCAACAGATGTCCGCCCACTCCATACAAACGCAACACCCTCCACAGCGCTTCCCTGTCAATCCTGTCGTATGCCTTCTCCAGATCCATGAAGGCCCAGAACACATTCTTTTCTTAGGCAAGATACTTCTCACAGACTTGTCTCATTGCAGAAATCTGATCGGTACACCCTCTACCACTCCTAGATTAGATTAGAGTGACGAGGCTTTCTAGCGCGCTGGAGTCATCGTCCTTCTGGCGCCGAATGTCAAACCAGCAAACAGTGCTGCATCAAGTTAGTTTTTGTTTTTCTTCTTCTTCAATGTTTGAGTTAAGGTATACTACTGCGCAAAGGCAAATTTCTTTGCGCGGCGAACGTCTATGGTATGTACGGATGCCACAGGAGGTACAGGAACTCCTAAGGTGCTGAGGCCATATGGTCTTAGCACTCCCCGGATGGCAGTAAGGAGGAATAACACACTACCTACCCTGCTTCAGAGCCCCAAGGATCCGCAGTAGCCCTAAAGGTGCGGGCTTCGCGCTCCAACACCTGCTGAGGGGGGAAATGAAGAAAAGACAGAAAATGGGGATCCCATGCATGAGATCTACACTAGGTGTAAGGAATTTCACGCATGAGAACAGCAAGAATGGAAAGAAGAAGAAGGAATAGTCGTAGAAAAAGGCTGCATGGAAGAAAGAGTGCAATTTGGCTGTTATTTGTCACCCAAAAGGAGAATAGTTAGAACCGGTGTGTGAATGTTTGAGTGTGTGTGTGTCTGTGTGTGCGTGCGTGTGTATGTGTGTATGTGTTTGTGTGCAGCGACTATTAGGAGAGTTGTTAAGAAGGAGTCTGAGACAAGTTTAAGGAAATTTGAACAAAACATAAGATGCAAATGAGGTAAATAAAAAGTCAAGCAAATCAAGATGGGGGAGAAAAGGAGAGATAGTAAAGGGTGAAGAAGAGGGGAGTCTGAAGGAAAATAAGGGTGTTCACCCCCCCCGGTTGGGCCGTGACTCCGTGCGGCCCGTGAACCTAACAGATGCCAAGGGGGGGGGTCTACCACTCCTAAAGACACACTGTTCCTCTCCAATTGCGCAGTCCGTACAGTCTCTAATCCTTTTGATCAGCACTCTTCCGTACAACTTACCAACCACACATAACAGACTGATACATCTCGAGTTGCAGCATTCATTTCTATCTCCTTTGCCCTTATATAGCGGAACAATGAAGGCACTGCGCCACTCACTCGGTACCACGCCTGCCACAAAACACACGCTCATTAACCTCACCAACCATTCGACAATCGTTACTCCACCCTTTTTCAGGCACTCGGTCGCAACGCCATCCAAACCAGGGGCTTTCTCTGCTTTCATCACGTCCACTGCCTCCTGCACCTCTTCCCTGGTAATATCCGCCATAAGTCTTTTTCCAGAAACTGGCGTCCGAGCACCACCACCTACAACAACAATGTCAGCCTCTCTGTCATCCTCGACATTCAACAACTCATTAAAATACTCGGCCCACCTCTTCCGTACATCACCACTTTCCAACAACAACTGGCCGTTTTCATCTTTCACCACTTCCTTTTTTCCGGTCTCTCCCTTTCTCACACTTTTCACCTCTTCCCAGAACATCTTTTTGTTCTTCTCAAAATTCTGGCACAACCGTCTGCCCCACCTGGCATCAGCGTCCCTTTTGGCTCTCCTCACCACCCGCTTCACCTCGTTTCTCCTCTCTTTGTAGCTTTCATAAGCCACCTCCGACTTCATCTGCAACCACTCCTTAAACGCTCCTCTTTTCCGTGCCACCGCCAGTTTGACCTCCTCGTTCCACTACTCGCAGCGTTTTCTCCTGCACCCGCCCACACAACGCGCACCACACACCTTCTTCGCACATCTCAGCAACGCATCCCTTAACGTCTCCCATTCTTCCTCCACATCTCTCAAGTCCTGTCCTCTCATGTTGTCATATTCTTCCTTCAACGCCTGCTGGAACTCCTCGGCTCCACTTTTCACGTTCAGTCCACTCACTTTCACTACCTCTCTTCCTCCTCCCACTCGTTTGTTGCCCTTCCACATCTGCTCCACTCTTGATCTACCTTTCACCAGCAGATGGTCAGACACTCCTCCACCCTCCCCTCTAAACACCCGCACATCCAACAGCCTCCCCACCACTCTCCTCGATATCAGCACAAAATCCATTAGTGCTCTCTCCACCATTGCACCATGGGCCATCCTTACCCATGTGTACTAGTGAATATCTCGCTTCTTAAACAAACTGTTCCCGACCACCAACTCCTGCTCCATACACAGACCTATCAGGTTTTCTCCACTGTCATTTCTACGGGGAACACCATATCTTCCTATCACATTCTCCACCACTACATCTCCAACTCTCGCATTAAGGTCACCCAGTACAACTACATTGAAATGACCTTCAAAACTCTCCATTCACTCACTCAGGTCAGTCCAGAATTGTTCCCTTTTCTTTTCTCTCCTCTCGCTGCCAGGTCCGTAAGCACTCACAAATGCCCATCTTTCTACGCCTAACTTAACTTTCACCCGCATCAATCTAGAGGACACCTCCTTCCATTCGGTAGCGCTACTAGCCAACCGATCACTCAATATCAAGACCACATCTTCTCGTGCCCTACCTTCCTCCACACCAGACTTTCTTCCACTTACCACACCCAACTCACATTCGCCCTTACCTTTCAACTTCGTCTCGCTCAGCGCCAACACATCAAACTTCCTCCTCACAAACATCTCACCAATCTCCATCCTATTTACATCATTCGTACTACAGCCACACACATTCAGCGACCCTAACAATAGGGTTCGAAGAGGCGTGTGCCTCTCATCCCCCCGCTCGTCTTGCCGTCTTCGAGGAAAGGTTTTACAGAGAACGGGATTTCTAGCCCCTTCGCTCCGCCCCGTTTAGTCGCCTTTTATGACACGCAGGGGTTACGGTAGCATGATTCTCCTCCCGGCTACGGAGCGCCCCTTTAGTCGCCTTCTACGACCCGCGGTGGATACGGTAGCAAAATTCTAAAGCACCGGCTACAAGGCTTTTTTTTTGCTATCCATTATTTTTCATCGGCTTACAAAAGTCATCAACATGATGCAAAGGCATTGTCACCTGAACAACAAAGTTCAACCGAATGGTTGCGTGTTTCGAGTTAATTGACAGTCACCAAGCTTTCGGTTTGTTTAATAATTGTTTCTCCGTACGTAAATTACAATAGGTTTTGATTTGAGCCTCATTTCCACCAGAGCCTCAACGTGAGTCATAATAGGCTCCCTTGTAGGGCTCGATGATCATTGATTCCAGTAGGCTCGCACGCCTAAGTGTGCAAGGAAGAAACAAAACATCACTGAAAAAAGCAAAAAACTTAACTAACTCACATCAATCTAGAGGAGACCTCCTGCCACGTGGTAATGCTACAAGCCAACCGATCTTGCAATAACAACACCACAACTTCTCGGGCCCAACCTTCCTCCACGCGTGACTCGCTTCAACTGACCACACCAAACTCCTATTCACAGACACCTTTCCACTTTGTCTAAACGTCAAACATCTCGACAATGTCTCTTTGCTTCAGTCACACATTCAAAGACCTAAACAACATGGTTCGGAGAGGTTTGAGCCTCTCCTCCCTCCGTTCGACTTGCCGTCTTTGAGAAAAGAATTTACCGAGGAAGGAGGTCCAAGCCCCGTCGCTACGCCCAAATTTGTTGCATCTTACGACACGTAAGAATTTACGGTAGACGTATTCTTACACCCACAACAGGAAAGGTAATAACCACACAAAGTTTGAAACTTGAGCTGATCACACTAAGTTTGAAACTTGAGTATAAGTGTGAAAAACAACTCACCTAGTAGAGACAGCGTATTTAGCTCCACATCATTGCACAGAGAAGCATCAGGTCTCTTGAACTGTTCCCTGCTTGCTGAGTCGCTGCTGCCGCGGCTTCTCTTGCTTGCTATCGCCCTGCAACGAGGAGAGCTCCGTACTGAGGCGTCAGCGTTCAGCCCTGCTCCGCCTCCACTCTCTGCAGTCATGGAGGACGAGGCGTCGTCCGAGTCCTGGCTGCACTGGAGTCGCTGCTCCACCTTCCTCAACGACCGGTCACATCGACTGAAAAGCTCCCGAGTCTGAGTGGTGAAGGCGGTGCGATTGGTGGTGTTGATACTCGTCTCACTGTCCTTCGCCTCCTTGTCGGGTATAGTGAGGTTGTATCGTTTGTGGAGGTCGCTGTCCTGCGCAGAGCCATTCGTCGAGCAAAGGACGACAGTCTCCTGGGACGAGAACTCGTTCTCGTTGATATCAGAGGCTGTGGATCCTATCTCAATTTTTATATTTTTCTCGGTACTTTTCCTCATTTTTCGAATGCGCGCAATATCTGCAGCAACGTTTTTCAAGACCTCTGCAGTACCTGGTATTTCATCCTCTTCTTCACAAGCAGTGCCTTTGGTATCTTTTGAGTTCCCAGCATCATCAGATGCAACATCCTCAGTGTTGCCCAACTCGGGCAACTCATCAAATGATGTGTGCAGATTAACAACATTTAGAGTAGAAGATGTTTTATTTTTCAAATCCAAATCATACTGCTTACTTGTAGATACGGAAGAACTGTTCTCAGTTTTTTCTTTATTCAACCCAAAATATTCAAAAAGGCCATCGTCAAACTGATCCAGTCTCAGTTCTTCCGAATTCTTCTGATACGTAATAGCATTCCGGGTGTTGGTGACCGACACAACGTCGTCAGGATTAGCGCACGAACCAATAGTGAAGCTGACTAGGGATTGCTTGGTATTAGGCTTCTTCTTTTGTACTTCATCTTCAGAACTTGATTCGTCATTATCAAAGGTGCGTATTCTTTTAAATCTTTTGCCAGCTGTAACCTTGGCATTCCTGCTGTCCGATATGCTTTCAAATAGATTAGTCCTACTTTTTACAAGACTTCTCTTGGAGTTAGCGGTTAAAGAAGCCGATTCGGTCGACGAAAAGAGCTGTTTGCTTCCCTGCAGAGCGGTACTTACCCGCGGTGGCTTGGCCTTGTCATGGTTCTCTACCCTCAGCAGGTCTGTGTTAGAGGGCTCTACTTGCTGCAACTGTAGCGGCCGTCTCCTGGGTCGCCCGTTACTGCGCTGAGCGCCCTTCATCCTGTTCTCTTTCTCGCCGTGAGAGGCTACCACAACCCCGTCGTCAGGGCCAGAGCTAGCCACGTCCTCGATGGCTTCGTCCGCTTCCAGTGCCGCTTTCTTACGACGAGGACTGACGGCGGTTGCAAACGAGTCAGTTTCTTTCTTCTCAACTCCCTTAGAATATTGCCGTGTCAGTCTGGACTGGACGCTTGGCCCAGTGCTGGCGCTAGTCTTATCGAGACCCTGTACCTCTAAAGAAGAGGCCTTTGCATCCGCATTGCTGTTACCTTCCAACAAACTGATAGACGCTTGGCTGCTCGAAGAGTTTTGGCTCTTGTGCGAAACTAAGTCATGACTCAATACCTTACTTTCAGTCTGGTCCAGTTTTGCTCTATCTAACAAAGCAGATTCAAGAAGATATGGAATTTCAGAAGACAGTTCTTTACTTGAACTGGTATTTTTATTATCCCTTTCTAACAGATTTGTTTTCAAAGCTGCCTTTTCAGGTCTGTCGATGTCCTTAGAATGCTCAACAATAACGGTCGAGGGAAAAGTTCCGAGGGAAGGAAGAGCATCGGATTCTCCTTTTTTCGGGGAGAAGAGACGAACACTGCAGCTTTTAAGTATAAGTTTGTCATTCTCTCGAGTGTCTTCTCCATTCCGTTTGGACCCACTTGGAGGCAGAGTTGCACTTCCAGTAGCCAAAGGTACAGGAGCACCGCTCATGTTTAACGTTCCCTGTGCCATGAGAGCACCCCTCACAGCTGTGGCCTCGTGGAGCTTCTTCCTGTTGCTCCTCCGTGTTGGGCCGGCCGACACCAGAAGCCGATCAGCAGAAGCACTCACGCTGTCTGAGTTGGCACTTATGGCCAAGGCAGAACTCTGGCCACCGGACAACAACACTTCAGAATTTTCTATGGATTGGATCGACGACTGCTTGGGCTGATGGTGTTCTAGTTGTGTTGTCTTGTCATGAGGCCCATCGGATGACTCCGCCAGAAAAGCGAGTGTAGGATTGGTCGAGCTTTTACTGCGGTCCAAACACTGGACGACTTCCTTCGCATGCGTAGCGTCTTGATGCATGTGATGACAACACGTACTGTGATCAGTCAGAAATAAAAGAAGTCATTAGATCAGTAGAACAGGCGACTAGGTAAGTCGGGTTGACTGAGAAATGTTTCATAATTCTGAGAACAGATCTGTTATATCTGTAATAGGAGAACACTACCGGTAGCAACCTAGTGTTAAGGAATATCAACAAATCAATACTAGAAATTCAAACTAATATTACAATGCCTGTGGTTTATAAATTACTTGTAACCTCAATAGACAAATATCTACATATCGCACAAGTATCAAAACGAAAAACAGCAACAACACTCTGGCTAGTAATTTCAGTAAGCAATGAAGACCACTCAACCCATGCTGTCGACTGAGTTTGATAATTTAACCGAATAATGATTAGCATGCCAGGTCATAAATGATTGGTAAAATTTGCATGCCTACTAAAGCACACTGAGCTATAACTACGCCAGAGCACTCACGGGTTTGGCTGCGCGAGGTGCAGCATGCCGATCATAGCCTGATAGAGGGAGCAGGGCACGGCATGCAGGCACTCGGGCTGCAGACCCGCCACCTGCAGCAGAGACAAGGTGCCAACGCCAGCGCACCTGAAACAAAGGGAGCTGTTAAGGGGGTGTCGAAAAGCATAACTTTGTGATGAAAAAGCAGAAAATTCTAACAATAATTTGTCTATCAAGGCAGTATATTCCTATTCTATCAAGGCAGTATATTCCTATTAAATGAACGCTAAACAGTCAGATGCTTCTCAAGTGGATAAGAGATAAAAGAGCAAGGTGAATGGTTTGTCCTGGCCTCCCTTTAGGTCTGCGTATAAGACAAATGAATAGTTCAGGTAACAGAATTCCCTACTCAGCAACACACTGCTTTCAGTTGAATTGAAATTCCACTATACATTAGAGTTCAATAGTTGCTTGTGTGTTACACTGAAGTTCAATAGGAGTCAGGCCAATGGTGTGCTAGCTACCTGCAGGATCTCTAACCTTTGCAGCTCCCTCCAGCAGCACTACAAGCAAGTGAGGAGCAGCAGAGCCGGGGGAAGTCAGCACAGCCATGCACGCCAGTTTAATATTGAGAACAGCTATGTTAACATAGGTATAGGAACTGGAATTAGTGCGCACCTGGTGGTCGGATGCTAGTAAAAAACACAGCTGGACTTTGTGTTGCTATAAATTGCTTTACCCAGTGATGGGGGGTAAGAATAATGCAACACAATCCCTAGAGTGTTTTAGGAGGCAACAAATATGAGCAGAGCAAGGATACTAGGGATTCTTTCCTCAGTAAATTACTCCCTCGAAGATAGCAATGCAAGAGGGGGGATTAGAGGCTCATGTCTCTCCGAATCCTGTTGTTAAAGGTCGCAATATAAGCGTGGTTGTAGTACGGATGAAGCTAAGAGGAGATGGCAAGATGTTTACAAGGAAAAACTAGGATGTGTTTGCACGAAAAAATAAATTTAAGAGGTAGGGGCGAATGGGAGTTTGGTGCAGTAAGTGGAATGAAGATTGAACACCGGCAGGTGTGACATTGTTATTGAGTGATTGGTTGACTGGTAGCAACACATAGTGGAAGAAAGTGTCTTCTAGAATGATGTGAGTACAGGTCAAGTCAGATACAGAAAATTTGTTTCTGTGAGCGCTCACGGACCAGGTAGCATGAGGAGTGGAACGGAAAGAGTATTTTGGGATGACTCTTGGTGAGTGTATTAACCTCGGAGTTCAATTTGCTTTCAAGAAGAGTAGTGAGGAGGCTGTTGGATATGCGGGTGTTCAAAGAGGAAGATGAAGGAATTTCACAACATATGCAGGAATGCATTGCCAAAGGATAACAATATAGTAAGTTGTTGAAAGGACTTTTCAATAAGTCCCTCCAACAGCTCAAGATATCACAAATAAAGTTTGATGAATCAGGCTCTAGCGTTGAAAGGCTGACCCCTAACAAAGCTGGGGCCGAGATACTGGTGCCCCTCACTAGCTCCATGTATGTACCAGGCAAGATTGCAGATAATGACAAGCTCCCTCCTCAACGTTGGCACTGGGTACTTACTATGTTGAGAAGGATGCCCCCAATGTAGTTTTCTACTTCCAGCAAAATGTCAAGTTTGTATCAGAAAATGGCTTCAGAGAAAACAAAACTCAGAAACAGAGCTTCAAGAACGAGGGCGTCACACAAGAGATAGTGGACAACAGCAGATTGATCCGGTTAATGGGGCATGGCAGAAACATCAGCCTGGGGAGCTGCGTCACTTCAACTGCCCTTCTTTGATGCTGGATGAAGATGGCGGGGAAGGGGTCAATTTGAACATCCTTGCAGGCCACGAGTCCAGCGCCTTCTGAGCAGTCACTCCCTGACGCGTAGGGACGGAATGCCTTGCCCGCTGTGCCGCCTCCCCGCAAGGGAGTTGGGGAGTGTCAACGTGCTAACAGCGTCTCTTTGTCTTAGTTGGAGCGATGCGCCCTCTGGCAGGATCAGTCTTACCACAGGTGGCTGAGGCGAGTTTCACCAACAGATGCGCCTGGCAAGGATACCAAGAGCAGCAACAGAAAGCCCGGCAGCAAATCTTCCAACAACGACAACAAGAGCCCTCTCAGGAGCAGGAACCACGGCAAGCAGAACCGCAAGCACAACGGTGTGGCCTTGGCCGTCTCCTCCAATGGGCTGTGGCTAAAGTGCGACGACAAAAAGATCAAGCTGATGCCCACGAACGGGAGGTGGAGCGCATGCAAGGAACTTTAATAACGCCCTACCTGCTCTTCAACTCGCGGCTAGGGACAATGCACTCACCAACTTCTTCATCCTAATCTTAATCATGATAGCTTGCTTTTCCACCTGTTTTGTAGCCAGGAGTTTCCCTGTAGCCAGATAGTTAGGATTGGCTACCGTAGCCGCAGCGTGTCGTAGAAGACGACTAATAGAAACGGAGCGAGGAGGCTAGGAATCCCTTCCTCTGTAAACACCCCCCTCAAAGATGGCAAGACGAGCGGAGGGGGGAGGGGAAGAGGCTCACGCCTCTCCAAACCCGCTTTGTTAGGGTCGCTGAATGTGCGTGGTTGTAGTACGAATGAAGAAAGGAGGAGAGATTGGCACAATGTTTGTGAGGAGGAAATTAGATGTGTTGGCGCTGAGTGAGACGAAGTTAGAAGGTAAAGGCAAACATGAGTTTGGAGTGGCAAGTGGAAGAAAAGTTGGGCGTGAATATAGGTGTAGTGATGATATCGAGTGATCAAATGACTAGTAGCATTACCGGGTGGTAGGAGGTGTCCTTAAGATTGATGTGGGTAAAAGATAAGCTAGGCATACAAAGATGGGCATTTGTGAGTGCTTACAGATCTGGTAGCGAGACGAGTGAGGAGGAGCTGGAGCAATTTTGTACTGACCTGTTAGTGTACATGGGAATTTTGAAGGTCAATTCAATGTGGCTGTACGGGGCAGTCTTGATGCGAGAGTTGGAGATGTAGTGGTGGAGAATGTGTCAAGGAGGTTTGGCGTTGCTTGTAAAAATGAGTGGAGAAAAACTGATAGGCCTGTGCATGGAGCAGGAACTGGTGGCCAGAAACAGCTTGTTTAAGAAATAAGATATCCACAAGTACACATGGGCAAGGATGCCCATGGTGCAGTGGTGGAGAGAGCTGATGAATTTTGTGCTGATTTCGGGGAGTGGTGGCAAGGCTGTTGAAAGGGGAGGGTGATGGAGTGTCTCACTATCTGCTGGTGGAAGGAAGATCAAGAGTGGAGCAGAGGTGGAAGAGAGGTAGTGAAGGTGAGTGAACTGAAGGTGGAAATCAGAGCTGGAGAGTTCCGCAAGACATAACGGGAGAAATATAATGTGAGGAAGCAGAGCCTTAGAGATGTGGAGCAAAATTAGGATATGTTCAGAGATGCGTTGTTGAAATATGCAAAAATGTGTGTGGTGTGCGCCGCATGTAGAAGGAAGGGCTGCAAGTGGTGGAACAAGGTCAAACTGGCGATGTCACAAAAAAGAGTAGCCTTCAAGTAATGGTTGCAAGCGAGAGGTGAAGAGTGGTGGGGAGGGCCATAACAGGGTTCCCACAACAGAAAGAGAAAAAAAATCAAGGACAATTCAAGGACATGTCTTGAATTTTCAAGGACAAAAATATAAGGGTGTCATTATTATTATAATTTTCATTATAGACTGTTTCAAGGTTATTAACCACAAATAGCGTGATCCAAAAGCCCAGAGTACAAGAGACAATGTAGTATTTACTATAGGGAACAGGGATCCCTCACTCAAGGTGTGCTCTCACACAGGGAACCTCACACATGGGAACAGCAATAATAGAAAGAAGACACAAGATCAGATGAGGAGTAGGAAACAAGGAAGGAAGAAAGTGAGCACAAATGAAAGTGTCTCAAACAAGGACTAACTACATTTAGGGTCCCAGTCCTAAATCTTCATGAGGGTAGCCAGTCTCCTTATTACAGTTGCACATATGGGGGTGTCAGACAGAAAAATAAACATATATCTGAATTTTTTTTTATATTGTGACCAACAGAACTGCTGTATGATCAGTTGCCTGAAGCACAAATTTCCAGTTTTTCCGCTCCATTGTTTTGCCGGTCTTTGCAGTCTGGCCTGCTGTGGCATTTGTGCCTCCTGTCGTGCTCTGCACTCTGGCCTTGCTGGGGTGTGGGGTGGTCTTGGGGCAACCAAGGTGAGAAGGTGAGAAACCAGCCAGTAGAAGAGAGGTGTTCACTCAAGATTGTCAGTGTCTATTTATTTACAGTCATAGTAAATAAACAGTTATCAGAATGAATAGAAATAAATGCAAGAAAATATATTTAACCTCAGTGTAATATATGAAGTAATAGCCAAAACTATTATTGATACCATACAGACTTCAGAGTGAAAATCTTCCTCTGGATGGGGCATGGCTTTTTTTTCTTCTTCACATTGGCTCTTCTATAAAAAAATCTACCCTTGTTTATTACAGAATGAGACTATTGAAGCAAATTTGAATAACATTCCTGACCTTTGTCATTCATTACAGTTTATTGAAGCTGCTTTAATTTTTGTTCAACATTTTCAATATGAGTGACTTCTTTTTCAGCATCTTCTTTCATCCCATCTTGTTTGAAGTCTAAGAGAATTTGCAGCAGACAAACAGAGAAAAGTACTCCTGCTGTTCTGCTCTCCTTGCCAGTTCATCCGTTTCACCAATCATTTGCGCTGAATTTGATTACAGCTTCTGTTTCTTGGCCTTCCTGTCAGTGATTTCTAACATCACAAGCTGCTTTCTTTTCCCAGCTTCAGTCTTCCTTTCTTCTTTTTCCTGATCTTAGAGGTACACAGAGTATCTCATTCTGTCGGATTGACAGCTTTCCATGAGCTTCTTTGTAATTGACACATTGTACACTTGACGTAGGTTGTCAACACCTAATTACAATTGAATGCCATCAATCACAACATGCTTAGCAGTCAGTGTCTTCTCATCCATTTTTATTTTCAGGGTGTCCTTATTTATGCTAATTCAGCACTCTACATGAGCCTGACCATGTGACAAAATGAGCAGCCTTTTAACTAAGCCCCACAATTTTTCAAAATTATCTTTTCTTTTGAAGATGTTTTGAAAAAATTGGTTCAAACATACACTTCTTCTGACATAGTAACTCTCAAACTTTTCTATTTTCTTTCTGAACATACTGCACAAAACGCCTGTGTTTGACAATGAGATCATCACATTCGTCAGCTTTAACAACTTTGCATTTCGTCATTATTGTTACAAGATTCGTGAACATTGTCTCCTGTTTTGTTTGACATACTTACTTTCACTTCTAGGATTCAACCAATCAATACTTTGAACCAGAGAAAATTCCAAAGTGGATTGTTCAATAATCTTTTCTGAAACTTTCAAGTAGAACTCCTTTGCCTGCGCTTTGAATTCTAGCTTCTTAGAATCACTTACACCAGATTTTTGCATTACACTTGATGCTGCAAGCCCAACCTCAACATTTGTGACACTTCCTGTGACAGTTTCACTTTGCAAATCTAGCTCTAGGCGTGAAGAAGTGTGAGGACATGCTTTTTGTTGACATTAGGGCCATTCATGGAGAATTGCATCACTTTTTTTACATCTAGGTGGTCGGTAGTCATCTTGAAGCACTGCAGAAGGTCCTTGGCAGTACAATGGCCCAAGAACTCAGATGCGAGATAAAGGGTTGATACACATTGCTTATCCACATCCCAGAAGCGGACATGTATGTCCATTAGTTCATTCCTAGTGGTTCGGTTGAACGATTCATCAAAGAGGATGACAATGTGGGAGACAGACTTGGGTGCATCAATCAATTCATTTGCATAGTATGGGCTAGACCAAAAGCAACAAGATAAGAAAGCTTGGTACTTCCACAGGGAAATTTTGCAGCTATTTGAGAGTCAGGAAACATGTCTTTGATTAGTTGGCCTACAGTTTGGCTTGAATTATATGAATGATGAGCAACAACATTGTGCATCACCCATAAAATTTCGGCCTTCATAACATTCTCATCAATTACAAAACTGGTAACAGATCCAGGTAGTGAGGAAGCAGTAGATACAGAAAAACTTGATGATGTTTCAGTTACAGAGGTTATAGACATTGAAGTTTAGGACATGCTGGACTTCCAGCCTAGAGAAGTCTACATCAGACAGACCCCAATCAAAAAACTGGAAAGGGGCTGGGTGGGATACTTACTTGGATACTTGGAGTTTCTTTGCTGTTCACAGCAGGTCAAAGAGTGGCTGCCACCTAGCCCACATCCGTGGGGCACTTTCCACTTGTGCTGCGACACCAGCATTTGCATGTTGTAGCCACATTTGCCAGTAGGATCCCGGGTTTCTCACCTTGGTTGCCCCAAGACCACCCCACACCCCAGCAAGGCCAGAGTGCAGAGCATGACAGGAGGCACAAATGCCACAGCACGCCAGACTGCAATGACCGGCAAAACAATGGAGCGGAAAAAAGTGGAAATTTGTGCTTCAGGCAACTGATAATACAGCAGTTCTGTTGGTCACAATATAAAACATACACATACATATAAACAAACATATACATATAGACTGAAAAAAAAATACTTACATACATGCTGGATTTCTCGAAGGCATTTGATGTGGTGAGTCATGCTGTGCTCCTGTCCAAATTGGAATCCTTAGGCGTTTGTAATTTTTTGCTAGCCTGGATCTCTGCATTCCTCTCTGGCAGAGTGATGAGCGTTTGTGTGAATGGCAGCGTGAGCAGCCCAGTTGCTGTGACCAGT
>SDVV010009561.1:0-16648 GCA_016164225.1 Gammarus roeselii | reverse complement strand
GATGAGGAAATACTCCCTGTGGCCGTGATAACTCATAACCAAATGTCTTTTTGCAGGAACTGTGTGATGAGGAAATACTCCCTGTGGCCGTGATAACTCATAACCAAATGTCTTTTTGCAGGAACTGTGTGATGAGGAAATACTCCCTGTGGCCGTGATAACTTATAACTAAATATCTGAATGCAGGAACTGTGTGATGAGGAAATACTCCCTGTGGCCGTGATAACTCATAACCAAATGTCTTTTTGCAGGAACTGTGTGCTGAGGAAATACTCCCTGTGGCCGTGATAACTTATAACTAAATATCTGTTTGCAGGAACTGTGTGATGAGGAAATACGCCGTGTGGCCGGGATAACTTATAACTAAATATCTGTTTGCAGGAACTGTGTGATGAGGAAATACTCCCTGTGGCCGTGATAACTTGAAACCAAATTCCCCACAGCAACACATTCTTGAAGGTATCTCAATCGTGCATGGCGATCACAGCAGCGCTTTAGTTAAAGAGAATCTGAAATCATTGTTTATGAAGTTACAGGGATCACAATAGAGACGGAAATCTGCCCAGAATTTTTTGTTTCAATTTATTACATCACATGTAATAAATTCTTTAATGTATCATAAAGAATCTCCTGCTTTAATTGGGACGTCTTGCTTTTTCATATCATTATCGAGTTTAATATCTCAATTATTTGTTCATCTCGACGAACCTCACATAGAAGATCCCACCTGTTCAGTAGAAAAACAAAATCAGAAAACAGGTATGTAAATTATATTTTCTCGTGAATTCAGAGGAAAAAGATGTCACCCCTTGACTCAACAATTACCAATCACATTACCCAAAAATTTCAATAGTGTTGAATGTCAAATAGAAGAAGTATAACAATATTTAATATTATTTTCTCACAGAAAATGAAACGCTTCTCAGGTGTTCAGTTTAAGGAAAAAAATATTACATTTGTGAAGTAGCCACATATAATCTTTCTTAACAAGGCTGCGAAATCCAGAGATAGGAGGTGAAAGGCTTCCACGCCTCTATTGAGCTTTATTCCTACTCGTTCTGATATTTCCGTTGCGGCTTTGCAGCGCACACTCTAACAATTTAATGATGCCGTAAATTGCAAATAATAAAACGTGCCTCAGGGTACGATCACGTGGTCACACAATGGAGCCACAAAATTAAACGGTGCTTTCATGACGAAAAGGAGGAACGGTGTACGTGGCACGACTGTGATGGGATGAGCACCTCTTGCCAAAACATTTATTGTGTTCGTAATTCGGAATTACACGACGTCAAAACAGTCAAATGCGTGCATCGTTTTTTAATACCCAAGTTATATCCTGTTTCAATCCTGTAATAATGAAAAAGCATTAATTTAATAACGAATCAAACAGCGACCCTTCTTTTCTGAGATGGTCTCTTATGAAAAGAACTATCCACCACCAACTATTCCTTTTGCACTTAATCTAATAACGGACCTCACGTTTCCCAAAGTTCACTTCCTGCATGCAAATAATTCCGTGTTGCGCTAGCATTTTTTTTAGCAGCATTCCATCGGAATTTCATCACTAGAACTTTTCCAGCAGCTCCTGGAATATTTTATGAGAGACTCATAATTCAAATATTTCTAAACTCCACAACGCAAACGGAGACTCACTTTAAAAATAGCGGGGAAGTTTCATTTCACCGCGATGATCCTTTGCTTTCTGCAGTCACGGCTTATATGGAGCAGAGGGTATCGTTCAGCTGGAGCAGACGGGACCGTGTAGGTGGAACAGACAATATCTTATGGGTGGAGCAGACAATATCGTGTAGGTGGAACAGACAATATCGTGTAGGTGGAGCAGAGAGTATCGTTCAACTGGAGCAGACGGGACCGTGTACGTGGAACAGACAATATCTTGTAGGTGGAGCAGACAATATCGTGTAGGTGGAACAGACAATATTGTGTAGGTGGAGCAGAGGATATCGTTTAGCTGGAGCAGACGGGATCGTGTAGGTGGAACAGACAGTATCGTGAAGGTAGTGCAGACAATATCGTGTAGTTGAAGCAAATAATATCGTTTGGGTGGAGCAAACAATATCGTGTAGGTGGAGCAAACAATATCGTGTAGGTGGAGCAGACAATATCGTGTAGGTGGAGCACACAATGGCGTGTAAGTAGAGCAGACGATATTGTGCTGATATCGACACGATATCGTTTGTTCAGAGGATATCGTGTTGGTGGAATAGACGATATCGCGTAGGTGGAGCAGAAGGTATCGTTAGGTGGAGCAGACGGTATCATGTGGGGGGAGCAGACGATATTGTGTAGGTGAATATGGCGACATCGTGTTGGTGGAACAAATGATATCGTTAGGTGGAGCAGAAACGTATCGTCTAGGTGGAACAGACGATATCGGGTTGGTGGAGCAAGCGATATCGTGTAGGTGGACGATATCGTGCTGGTGGAGCGACGGTATCTTGTATGTGGAGCAACGATAAAGTGAAGGCGGAGCAGATGATATCGTGTACTTGGAGCAGATGATTTGGTACAGGTGGAGGAGACGATATCGTTTAAGGGGGAGAAACAATGTCTCGTAAGTGGAACCAACGATATTGTGTGAGCGAAACAGACGATATCGTGTATTTGGAGCCAGTGGTATCGTGTTGGTAAGAACAGACAAAGTCGTTTAGGTGTAGCAGACGAAATTGTGTAGGTGGAGTCAACGGTATCGTGTAGGTGGAGCAAGCGAAGAAGTGTAGGTGGAGCGGACAATATCATTTAGGTGGAACAGACGATACCTTGTTTGTCAGCAGATGATATCGTGCAGGTACAGCACTATTGTGTATGAGGAGCGATGATATTGTGTACGTGGGGTAGACGATATTGTGTTAAGAAGCAGACGGTATTGTGTAGATGAGAGCAAGCGATATTGTGAAAGTGGATAAGACTAGTCCTCTGCGTGTAGGTTTATTCGGGATTGTGGTGTTCGTGTTTTCCGTGGAGCGGATATTTCATTGCTGGACCAAGCATGTACATAAATCATTATGGAGGGCCACTCCCTATGAATTCCAGCTTTTGAGACATTTATTCATTTTATTTAATCTATAGTCAATCACTACCCTTCTCATAAATAGTCATTTCTCTCGACAATTTTTTCAACTAAACGCAACAAAAAAAAATTAAAGAAAGGAGTTGCATGCAACATCACAGGCATCTGCTACAAGTTCCAGCAATGCCTCGTTAGAAAAAAAGTGATGCGGGAGTGATAATATTGGCGTGGAACAAGGCCAGGTTAAGATGCCAACTAGACGACGGTTGAGGCTCATCGTTAGCAGACGCCGGGAATAAAAGACTGCTGCTGGGTAAGGTGGGGGATGAGAGAAAGGGAATCAATCTAATTGCTCTGGTATTGTCGGAAAAAAAAAATTACTATCATTTTGATTAGATTCGATGTCCTCCTTGTATGCATCCCCATTCGGTCAGCAAATATCACTTGACCGGTCATGATATTGTTGTTCTACTTATCTTTGTGTATGTACGATTGTCTTTTCCTGTCAATGCAGTTGAGGAAAGAAGGTCACATAATGATTGTCACTGGATGATTATCCCAGGATGATTGCCACAGGATGATTGTCGCTGGATGATTATCACGGGAGATTGTCCCAGGAGGAGTGTCACATGATGATTGTCACTGGATGATTATCATGGGGAGATTGACACAGGGTGAGTGTCACAGGATGGTTGTCGCTGAATGATAATCACGGGGAGATTGTCACAGGGTGAGTGTCACAGGATGGTTGTCACTGGATGATAATAACGGGGAGATTGTCGCAGGATGAGTGTCACAAGAGGATTTCCCAGGATGATGAGTTTGATATCAACAAGAAATAGAACAATGTTTTTGATATATTGGCATGACGTATTGAAGAAGAATTAGCATCATTAGCCAATAAAGCCATATCGTGAAGTAGTTAAGAGGGATTATATCAAGATATACTCATTTTACGAGGCCAGTCGTTTTGTAACCGGCCTGGTCGTTTCATCAGCTGTAATGTAATTGGATATGGAAGCTGTAAGGTCTGTAATTGGATATGGAAGCTGTATCACTTAAACAGGAGGATTTTTTTGTATGTCTTCGTGAGTAATTCGTTTAATTTTAATTATTAAGTGCACAATTTGAACCCGTGGAATTTGAACAATGCGGATGAAAAAATCATGAAATTTACTCTGTGCGAATGTATTGTATACCTAAAAAGAATACTCTCATAGCTTGGATCCTTTCGGAGTCTTCAAATCTTTATAGACGTTCAGCTGAACTTCGGTAAACATCTCAGGAATGCGATAATATTCTTTGAGGGGCTCGGCTCTCTTCAAAAAAGTTTCTTCGTAGAAGTCGCTTTGAGGCGTGTTGGGGAGCCGCCGACAACTTGCATGGTAAAACTTTGGCTTATTCGCTATTCGCATGGAGCCTTTGTGAATCTTCTTCATAATTCAATCGAGTTCAGTAATAAAATAATAGCTAGAAATGAACACGCTTTGAAGTGATAAAACGAAATCTCTAAGACATGTATCACCCATTTTTTTAGCTACAAGTTTGATAAGTACAGTTCCTGTGAATGTTTTATTATTTTCATGCATGCATCGTTGCTTTTATGTTAACGGGTACAAGTTCACCAAGAAGTATTAGCATTATTGGGCTCAAAGCCGATAGATCATTATCGATATACACTTTCGATAAACTATCAATTGGGAGATTTATATTCTTTCTCAATCATCAATTATTTTTTATGATATGTCAGCTCGACAAAGTTGCATATTCCACAACTTTTATAGCATGCCGATGAAGTCAAATCAACTACACCCTATGAAAATAAAGAGTGTATTTGACAAAAGCCTTTGTCTGGAAATATTCAACGCTCCATCGCCATGCAATGAGCAATACAAGGTCAGGAATTTTGGAAGAGAAATGACCGCAACGAACACAATTGAGATCATTTCCACTTACTTAGCACAAAATCAACTGACAAGTGAACGGCACGACACCACGAGCGGCTACTACCCTTTCCAACAACAGTGATCACCATCTCCTCACTTCTTGTTGGCTATCAGCTCACCAGGGAACCGGCAGCCTGCTATCCAACGAAGACGCCCTGAATCAGTTTACGAAAACATGACGCTAACCAATGAGTAAGCAGCTTAGTCACTTTACCTACGTAACAATTTTGCTGATAAATAGTTATTCGTACAAAGCTTGTTAACTTTTTGGTGGTTCAGAAATTTTTATCTAACTTCCTTGGCTATTATTAACGTATAGAGCAAATGAAAACCATTCGATAATGCGGGTCCTCTATCAATTTATACGGATTAAAATACTCTTGTTTTTAAACGACATGATACATTTGATGTTACGTAAATTTGACTTAGAGTGGCCTTGAAGTTAGTACGTCCCAATAAAGATGCATCGCTTCCTCCATATCAATAATAAAGCATCCTTGGTTCAATCACCAGAAAGACCCGTCGGGAGGCTGTGAGGACGCATTAGAAGGCGTGTGTAAGTGTAATGAAGTTAGTGACGAAGTCAATCAGATAATGGGACTCGCAGGCACAAAGCTACTCAAGTGCTGAAGTTTGCTCGTAAATTATGACAAAGGCTGTTCGACGACTCAATGTAGGGCAATGAAGTGGGACAAGTTATCGCATTTTGCAGGGATTAACTCCGTCTAATGGGATAACAAAAAATATATCCGTCAAAAGAGATTCAAAATTGTCGTTTATTGTGGTTGTGGAACATGACTAATGAATAGATTAGACTAAATTAGATTAGAGTAAGGAAAATAAACGAGCACGAGTGCTCATGTCGAGTGTTTCTTCTGAAAGAAGTGAAAGAAAAGTGGGGGATGGTTAACGAGGCTTTAGAAATTCACTCACACATACCAAAAAAAAAAAGTTGTGATTACAGAAAAGAAAAGGACCACCACTACTGTCACCACTTCCTAATACCACCACCCCACTACTTCTCGAGGCATTTCAGCCCCGGAGAAGAAAAGGTCGAGAATCAGATTGACTTGTTCAGGAACGGGACGAACAAGATGAGAAGTGAAAAATTCAGGTTGCAAGCGGCGCATCACAGACGGTCGAGCAGAGACGTACGCGCCCATTCGCTCAGCGGACTCACACTTTTCCTCGAGCGCATGCCTGTCGGTTTGCCCCAGAGGTTGGGTCAGAGGAACTCCAACTAGGTATTGAGTCTACTTCAAAGGAGCATATTGGTATTCAATTTTTACGAGTATGTGCACATTTGTGAGAGCAGTACACCCAATTGCCTGGATAGTGGTCCTCCCCCTTGTGCTCAGAAGATTGAGTCTTCTGTACGCAAGTGGCTCCTTGAAGGCTGTCGCGCTTCAAGGTGGGACGTCGGAGTGACGTCTCCTAAGGATAGACCTGCCCCTGGCTGATCTAGAGTCTAGGTCGGAATTTTGATAAGTGTCGTGGAATTTTGATAAGTGCAAATGTAGGAGAGCTCCACGCCCAGTTTCTGAGAGTGGTTCTCCCTAGTGTTTGGTAGAGTTGGTCTCCGAACACGTGTGATTGGTCTTACAAGAGCATTTCAAGTTTCATGTGAGATGTCAGAAGGACATCTCCTAAGAAAGTTGATCGTTGCATCTCCGAGTTCAGTCAAATGAGTCATATTTTCACATTTGTTGAATTGTTATTGCAGAAATTTAAAAAAAAGGCAAGAGATCAAAATTTACATTTTGAATTTAGACAATAGTCAAGGGAACACAATATTTTAAATTTGGCCAAGCATCTAGCGTAGGGTTTAATCCGAAAAATATCATAAATCAATTTTCAAATTTTGACACTCTAAAACCTCGGTTGGAGAGAAGTTAGTATTTATACGTTAATCAGCCCCTGCTGCACCAGGTCCCACCAAAATCTGTGCTACAGAAGAGAAGGTGGTTAGTTAACCACATTGTACAAGGGGATAAATTTCAAAATGATATGCCATAGGGGCTTCTCCAAGATATTTCAAGGTGAGATACCAGAGGGGCATATCCTAGATATTTCAAGATGGGATGCCACAGGAGCATCTCCAGGATGTTTCATCTGTGAGAAAGAGGTGAGCAGTTATGTTCCTCTGCTCCCTGCTGCACAAGGTCTCGCCCGAATCTGTAATATAGAAGAGAAGACGGTTAGTCATCCACGTTGTGCAAGGAATAGATTTCGAGGTGAGATGCCGGAGTGGCATCTCCAAGATATTTTAAGGTGAGATGTCAGAGGGGCATCTTCATGATATTTCAAAGTGAGATGCCAGAAGGGCATCTCCAAGATATTTCAAGTTGAGATGCCAGAGGGGTATCTTCTAGATATATCAAAATGAGATACCAGATGAGTATCTCCAGGACATTTGCTCTGTGGGAAAGAGGTTAGTAAAAATTATATCTCTCTGCACTAGGTCTCGCCCGAATCTGTGCTACAGGAGAGAAGAGAGAAGGGAAGACGGTTAGTCATCCACTTTGTGCAAGGAATAGATTTCAAGGTAAGATGCCGGAGGGGCATCTTCAAAACATTTCAAGGAGAGATGCCAGAGGGGCATCTCCAAAATATTTCAAGGTGAGATGCCAGACAGATATCCCCTAGATATTTCAAGTGAAATGTCAGAGGGGCATCTCCAAGATATTTCAAGGTGAGATGCCTGAGGGCCATCTTCAAGCTAACATGCCTGAGGGGCTTTATATCTCTCAAGTAAGATGCCGGAGGGACATCTCCAAGAGATGTGACCAGCGCTGCTATTCTGCATTACAAGAAAACTGCATTGCTATTGTTATTTATTGTCAGTCATTTTAATTTTTTTATTTTTTCCTTCTGACACGAAGGAAAGAAAATAAGGAAAAGAGAGAGGCATCGTGTCGACAGTGTCCCTCCATAGAAAGATATTCACTGATTCAATAGATGGATGTTATCCCCATTTCTCTCCTTTATTTTCTCTCCCACAGGGAGGGTAGAAAAGTAAGAAGAAAAATACCATGTAGTCGGCAAGGTCCCTCCGTAGGAACACACTATTTGCCTCATGAATGGATGATATCTGTCGAATCTACGTCGTACCATAGAGTAGAGCAAGCTCTCCTCCTGGTACGGGTTTGACTTTCGCATATCATGAGGTGTGGACTGAGCTGCCGTTGGGCTCATCGGTAAGCGTCGCCGGGTCGCCTGCGGACTTCACCCGCACAAGTTCGCCAAATCTACGTCGTACCTAAGAGTTGAGCAACGCTCTCCTCCTGGTGGGGTTTGATTTCTGCATAGCATGCGATGTGGGGGTAAGCCTTCGTTGCGGCTTCTCAGCAAGCGCCATTGAGTCGCCACAGACTTCACCCGCGCTGATTAGTAATTGTTATCTATCTCTCCCGATTTTTCGACCCTCTTTTCTCTCTCGCAGGGAGGGTAGAAAAAGGAAAATAAAAATAACATTGTGTCAGCAATGTCACTCGATAGAAAAATACTCATTGTCTCAACAATAGATGATATCGGTTGAATCTACGTCGAACCGTAGAGTTGAGCAAAGCTCTCCTCCAGGTGCGGATTCGATTTCCGAATATCATGTGTGGGGGTGTGAGTCGCCGGCAGACTTCACCTACGCTAGTTCGCAGTTTTGGCTATCTCTCCCCATTCTTCTCCTTACTTTCCTCTCCCACAGGGAGGGTAGAAAAGTAAAAAAAATAAAGCCGTCGTGTCAGCAAGATTCCTCCGTAGGAAGAAATTCGTTGTCTTCAGCAATGGATGATGCCCGCCAAATCTAGGCTGTATCACAGAGTTGAGCAGGAGCTCTCTTCTTGGTGCGGGTTTGATTTTTGTATATCATAGGGTGTGGTGGTGAATGCTGGCACCGTACCACACAAGAATAATAAAAATAAGAAGTAAAAATATATGGTATCCCTCCGAGTCTTCACCGCCGCATCGAGTTGAGCAAGCCCTCTTCATAGGCGGTGTCGATTTACGGGATACCATAGTCCCTGCATCTGCTTGTCCCGTTAGGACAGCAGATGGCCTCTTAGGCTAGCGGGATTGGTGATTGCGAGTACCGTTACGGGCTCACACCCAGTACCAATGGCTCTTGCGTGGGTTTAGGTATGGATGCGAGTAACCGGAACACCTCTCACCAGGTGAATTCCTGTATGAATAATCTTTACCGAGATATTATCAGTCTGTTTGTACTTTCAATACAGTATTATCAGTCTGCCTGTATTTGCAATGTTAATGGTAGGAAACGTTCCGTTCCGATTAGGAGTATTTAAGTCGCTTGAGTTGGTAAGCAATGGCAATCATCACATTGTGACTGATAATGAAATTACGTGTAATAATTAATAACTACCACTACCAGCAACATGCTATTATTATTATTAATAATGGATTTATTAGTAGTAATAGCTTGAATTGTGAAAAAAGCCGAGTCAGGATCTTTCTTTATATAACTATAATTATAATTTCGACAGCTCCTGGTAGTTCGTGTCGTTCTCAAGTTAAACGAGTCACGTAGCCCAGTGCTTGTCGAGCGCGTTTTTGAACGCAATCATGGATTCAGAGCCAACTACCTCAGCTGGTAAGTTGTTCCAAGCCCGCGAGATTGCGATCGGGAAAAAATGTTACGCTATAGTCGTAACGAAACGTTTTTCCACAAATGTCGCCCCGTTGTTTCGGGTACGAATGTTGTGGTTCAAGTCAAAAAGGCAGACAGGGCTCACGTTGTTGAATCCCTTCAGGTATTTGAAGGTTACATTGAGCTGGCCCCTCAGCCTTTGTTGCTTGAGGGTGATGAGGACAAGCTCTTCAAGCCTATCATCGTAGCTGTGGTGGCGTAGTGGCGGGATGAGCTTAGTATCACGATGCTGGAGACCAGAATTGGACTGCATGCTTGAGATGGGGACGGACGAGGGACGTGTACAACGGCCATACAATGTCCTTCGTTTTGCAGAGGAAGTTACAGAAGATGTAGCCAAGGTTACGATAAGCTATCTTTTAACTTCTTTCGACCTGCGCTCTTCATTTTATATCTTCCGAGATTTGGACGCCCAAGTCTCTCTGCTGCCATTGTGTGGTTGACGTTGGCAGCAGAGAGACTTGGGCGTCCAAATCTCGAAAGATATAAAATGAAGAGCGCAGGTCGAAAGAAGTTAAAAGATAGCTAATCGTAATTGTACATTTTGCATTATTGAAGGGCATCTGCCACGCTCCCGGCCATTGAACGAGTTTTTCGAGACCTTGTTGAATTTCAACTCTGTTTCTTCTCCCTCCATGCTGCACGGCAGAGCTTTCTGTCGTCGGCATATTTCGTTTAAAGAGATGAGGCACACCAGAGGAAACCGGGGCCCACTCGGACAGATCCTGGCCGATGGTGACTCTTTTCTTGCGTTCTGTTAGCCAGGCTCGCAGCCAGCGAAGTACGTTGCCACCAATGCCGAGCTCAGAGACTTTGTGTAACAGTCTTCTGTGCGGTACCTTGTCGAAGGCTTGTTGGAAGTCTAGGTAGATGACATCCACTGCCTTATAGCGGTCGTACACGTTGATCACCTCATTCAAGAAGTCCAGCAGATTCGTCAGACAACTCCTCTTACGGCGGAAGCCGTGTTGAGTGTCATGTCTTCCAGATGATCGACGAGAGGATTTCGTAGCAATCGCTCGATGATAAGTTCGCTCGTCATCGATAAGTTGAAGATGTGGGTTAGGGAATCCGCCAATTGTTCTCGAGTTTCCTTGAGAACTCTTGGGTGGTGTTCATCGGGACCGATTGGTTTGTAAATGTCCAGCTCCTCAAGTTGTTGTTTGGCAATTTCCTCTCTTGTGAACGCAATGTCGTTTAGGCTGACTTCCCCAGCGTAAACAGTATCTCGTTCGTAGCCGGGGCCCTCAACTGTGAACACTGAACAGAAGAAGAAGCTATTCAGGACACTGGAAATGTCCTCAGGTGACGTTCTGAGGACACCGTCTTCATCCATTAGTGGACCAACTGAGTCCCTAGCAATTTTACGCTCGTTGACGTAGTGATAGATATCTTTTTGGTTCTCTTTGGCGTTATCCGCAATATTTTTCTCTTTCGTGCGCTTATAGGATCGGACTAGTCAAGTGGCTGTCCTACACTTTAGGCAGTGCAGTTCTGCCGCCTCTTCGGTGTATTCCCTCAGTCGTTGCGCATTTAGATGATCTCGACGATTCAAGGCTCCTGCAACTTCGACGTTCCACCAAGGGGACCTGATCCTTTGAACGGAATCAGTTGTCCTCAAGGGTATACATCGGTCACTTGCCTCACGAACTCTCTCATTGAGGATACGGCAGCAAGCGTCCACCGTAGTTTTTTTGAGTTGTTCGATTAAGTTAAGCGCACTTAGTTGTTCTCTCATCACCTGTAAGTCTGCTCGCGCGAAATTGGGGTGGCGTATAGCTCCCTGGGTGGCTGGACGGGGCACTTTGATGGTGATTTCCACCGCGTTGTGGTCAGCACCTCCCAATTTGTTGTCAACTAGGGTGTGGCCAACCAAGCGCTCCTCAGTTGACATGACTAACTCCAGTATGTTGTTCCCCCGGGTTGGTTTACGAACATACTGGGACATGTCATTATCGGCGATAAACTCCGTTAGTTTATTGCCTGGGGCCTGTGAAGTAAGGCTCACCCAGTCAATATTAGGGAGATTGAAGTTGCCGAAGATGATAGTCTCGTAGTTATTTGAAACGATTTCTTACAGCTTCTCATAGAGCTGGGCATCTTGTTCCGCAAGGGTGTGACTGTTGCGGTTCAGCAATGCCAGCCTCAGTGTCGCATGGGCTACTTTGATTTCTGCGTTGAGTATTTTGAAAGAAACTGTGGCAAGCGTTACTCTAAGAAATGGATGCAGTATCTCCTTTATGTACAGCACGGACCCGCCCCCTCGTTTACTAGACGTAGACTTGTCCACGTTGAACATTTTGTAGCCTGGTAGCATTATCTCTGAGGCCAGGTTTCTACTCTTTAGATCGAGCCATGTTTCGTTTATGCCAATGACATCAAACGGGTACAAGGTCGCCAGTCCCCTCAGTTCGTCAAATTTAGAATCATAGGACTGCGCATTATCAGAATAAGACCTTAAGACGGTGCGCGTCTCGGTCTTCGACTTCTTCGTCATTACGGGGGTTTCGACCTGGCATATGTGGACCTGGTACTTGATCATCCCTAGAATTGTCTTCTTGTTAGCCCTGTAACGCATCTACCATACCCGCAGCTTCTTCCTCCTGTAGCGAACGATTGGTCACCAATCCCGTCGGGGAATTTGCTGCGGGCACAGAGCCCTCTAGGTAGGGTTCCCTGCAGCCAAAACTGGTCCGGTCAAAGCACGCTGGACCCCTGACTTCTGGGCAAAGTATTTCTAATACTATGTCCAATAGATTTTGGCCAAAAGTCGTTCCCTGACAGTTTGTTAACAAATATGACACTATTATCGAAGAAAAATGTAGGGAACAATGGGAAAACCTGAATAATATACACAAGGACATCGCATACACAATATTTATGAACTTGTTTCGATTTCAGTTCGGTACAATGGTTCAGTATTTTTATTCGTCAAGTAAGTCGTCTTCTTTTACATGACTGCTGATGGTAGTGCTTAATAGAACTATAATTAGATGGATGAATTGTTCCAGCTTGCTTACTGAGCTCGTGTCAGCAACGACACACAAACAGGATCTAGAGACCCTCTCTTTAGCACGCAAATTGCCGTCTACTATTGAGCAGCATTAAGTGTGGGCCTCAGTACGTTCTCTGCCAAAAAATAACAGTAGCCAGCAAGAAGTATGAATAAATTACTCGTGAAATAAGGGGGAATAACTTTTTTCTTATTCATATTTCCGTTGGTCGTATCAGCCTGATTGTTTAGGGCCATATGCAAAAAGCTATAGAGGACGAAGTCCTAATTTGATATGCCGCTCCACAAATAGAACTATAAGTACTCTGTAGGAATAACACTGCATCGTCGATGATGATTACAACGATGATAAATTCCATGCAGTGAAACATGAACAGGGTTTTCCAATGTCGTGTCATATTTTGAAAATTATATCTGACGTAATTTTTCAATAAATAACTCAACGGGGATAAGATTTTTTATCCTGAAACATCTGAGAATTATTGAAAACTTTTAGGGGCTCTCCCTACATATCATAGTTCAGACTAATGATACCTGATAGTTGGAAGGTAGGTTGGAATGCACATCACATGTAGGAGTCTTGCATCATTCAGGACATTTGAAACATATTAACTTCCGCTCGCGGTGAACTAGCGCAGTGCGCCTCGCTTCAAACATGTAGTTTAAACTTGAAAATATTTAAATCCTATGCTAGTCATCATCAGAAGTTTGGCTGCTGGCGATACTGACTGACGAGGTGATTTTTTTTTACACGCACTTCTACTCATCAATCAAATATGTATGTTGTTTACTCATTTGATTTTCACTCACAACACCTAAGGTCGCTCCTGGAGCGCACCCTTTAGGTATCCTAATATACTGCCTCAGTATTCACCTCTCGCCCCGGCAGATCCGTCTAATATCGCTTTACTACTAATAAAGCAAACTTTAAAACTAGAGTCCTGGAGCATCTGGTCGGCTTTCCTTCTGGCCCGATATTGTTCTCCTATCGTGACTGTTGGAAGTGGACGACAATGAAAGAAAGAGTGTATGAGAGTGGCTCCACATGACGAGTGGTTGTAGGATTAGGTTGGAAGGGCTCCATATGCGACTGGCGTGGAATTTTGTTCAAACGTTACCCATCGTTTGGTTGAGCTGTATGCCGATCTGCAGAGGGTCTATTTAAAAATGTTGATGGCATTTTAAATGCCTCAAAAAAATAAAACCCATACTCAACATGAGAAAATTTTATCTACTGTTATTCCACACAAAGCCAAGACTGCATGCCTCAATAATAATGGCTTATAAACCCTTCACCAGCAAACATTAATGACTAACTACCCAGAGAAGAGGGAAAGAATGTATGAACAGTGATGAGTTAGATTTCCAGAAATAAAGCTAAGTTGTACAACTACTGGGCAGTTATAAAGTTTTTAACAATATAAATGTTCCATAAAGTCGACATTATATGCACTTTTCAGATGACAAAAAATATCAGCTTTGTAACAAGAACCGGTCCTATGCTCGCAGATCTGACCCTTCGGGTGAAGCTTGCAAATGCACGTCTTTCTTTTTCCATGCAAGTTCTTGTCGCAACTTTGTTCAGCAGTTTTTGAGGTGATCCTTTGTCGTTGGCTTGCGTTTGTGGTCAATGGATTCTATCTCTCTATAAAACCAGTAGTCAAGCGGGCTGAGGTCTGGGCACTGAACGGGCCAAGGCTGATTCGTTCAGCAACTAGTTACTCGCTTCAGATATTTGTCCGATATGATACGATATGCCCTTTGGAAGAGAGCAGAAGCATCAATCTATAGATAGTGGAATTCTTATGACCTAATAGTGAGGTACAATTTTATATTAAGAAGATAGAGTCGCTTCTCGAAATTAACTGCTACGCAGATTTCAATCCACGCCCGTCGGCAGCGCTCTGCCATCCACGATTGCTGCTGAGGCCATTATCTTTTCATCTTTCGTTTCGTCGAGTCATCGTACAGAAATGGATTTGCACTTCACCAGTTTCTTGTGTTGGGACGACTAGAATGTCGCCTTAGGTGTAACCCCTTTTCGTCTTTAAATATTGTCTCCTGAGGGTTCCATGCTGCTGGCCAAAAGCCACGCCAGCATTCCATACGCTGTCTCTTGTGAAGTTCGGTGACTTCTGAGGCTCGATGGTACATAAGAAGTTTTAGATGGAAAGTCGAATTTCATTATATTGTAGATCATAAAATTTGACATTTAGAGGGTTTCCCACGACTCTTCGGACTGGAGGAGGATTATTCTTTCTCGCTTCATGTTGAACACGCACATCCACAGTTGGAAGCGTGCATGAACGCCCTCTTCCTTTCACCCTTGTAACGGTTTCATGTTTTTGGATGTGGCTGTGGAATATCTTGTATGTGGTTGAATATATGTACGTGGTGCAGAAATTCCGTTTGACGGCTGTTATCGAACGCATTCCATCAAGTTGCGTTATTATCCATTTGCGCTTGTCTTTTGGGGGAAGTCTTTGTTGGTATTGAATTATAATTTGTAACTCTTGTAATTGGATAGAAACTGCTTATTCGCTGAAATATGCCTGAATGTATACAAAAGTCCAGTAATGTTGATACCAGGGAATGAAAATAATTGTCATTTTAAGATTTCCTATTGCCGTATATCCAGACAGCGTTTGTTAAATTCTTTAGAAACACTCCGTTGTTCAGTTTGACAGTTTCACACCTATTAGGAGGAAGATTCGGCAGACTAAGTTACGGTCGTCATTGGCGGAGGATAAATTATTTTGTCCAGTGTAGGAGAGTGAAATGATGTGTAAAACTTCATCAGGCTACAAGGGATAAGTTACCGGGAGCCTCCCGACTGTACCATTTGACCAGAGGAGCTATGAATGCTTATTTTTTAAACTGAATTGAAGGTGAACCATCTACTCATAGCAGATGCAAACGACCCCCCAAAGCAGGAAAGAAAACTTCTTCCCTTTACAGTCGCGTATGAAACAATTGATCCGGAGCCCGGAGAGGTGGCCCGTGTTGTATTCCACTCGTACTATTCCTATCCACCATTCTTGCTTCTCCACCCCATCCTTCCTGCTATCAGAGGTCGCCTCCAACTGGGCTTTAAGGAGGAATCTGATCCTGAGTACGGCCGCTCTCAAGAAATGGCAGGTGTCAGCCTACTTGACAGATATTGCGACGAGGTTCTTGTTCCCTTGTCGGCGCTTGATCCAGGGGTAGCCAAATGATTGAGTTTAGGGTCCAGTGTGAGCGGATCATAGGGCGTGCCAGGAAGGCAGTTCGATGTAATGTGTGTGTGGCTTAGAACACGAGTACAGGGAGGTAAGTTGGAGGCAGAGTGGGAAAGGATAATTAAATATTGGATAATGCAGCTGTTAGGCGTTATGATAGGATGGGTCGATAACCTGTTAGGCGTTATGATAGGATGGGTCGATAACTTGTTAGGCGTTATGATAGGATGGGTCGATAACCTGTTAGGCGTTATGATAGGATGGGTCGATAACTTGTTAGGCGTTATGATAGAATGGGTCGATAACCTGTTAGGCGTTATGATATGTTGGGTCAATAACCTGTTTGATTTTATGATAGGATGGGTCGATAACCTGTTAGGCTTTATGATAGGATGGGTCGATGACCTGTTAGGCATTATGATAGGATGGGTCGATGACCTGTTAGGCGTTATGATAGAATGGGTCGATAACCTGTTAGGCGTTATGATATGTTGGGTCAATAACCTGTTTGATTTTATGATAGGATGGGTCGATAACCTGTTAGGCTTTATGATAGGATGGGTCGATGACCTGTTAGGCATTATGATAGGATGGGTCGATGACCTGTTAGGCGTTATGATAGAATGGGTCGATAACCTGTTAGGCGTTATGATATGTTGGGTCAATAACCTGTTTGATTTTATGATAGGATGGGTCGATAACCTGTTAGGCTTTATGATAGGATGGGTCGATGACCTGTTAGGCATTATGATAGGATGGGTCGATGACCTGTTAGGC
>SDVV010009560.1:0-16648 GCA_016164225.1 Gammarus roeselii | reverse complement strand
ATATTTTTTATATCTATATAGTCTTTCATCTCTCCCAAAGAAATGTCATATCAGCTGCCAATGAAAAATCAGATAATAACAACTTATCATCAAAGAGCTCATATCCCGGTTAATGGGGACTACATTCAAGTTGAGAAGTGTTTTCGTATTTTTAGGAGGTGTTTCTCCTACCACCCCAATATTTGGTTAACGGAGGGGGACACTCTGTTCGTAATGCAACGACAGGGTTAAACTGAGGTTTTTTGTCGAGTCAGCCGTGAGCAAGAGACGCATGGGATGTCACGACGTTTCCTGGATTTTAATATACAATGTTAAATATTTTAATACTGTTAAATTTCAGGGATATATCAGCTCAAAAAATGATTCAAATATTCAAAGAAACGTACCTATTGTATGTGCATTCCAAAATATGTATGAGTGTGTATGTTTACACCGGAAAGAGGCTAAACTTCTCAATGAGCCTATGAACTAAGGAATCTAATATTTTGTTTCGAGGGAAAACCTCCTGTCAAGGTCCATCGGAAAGGGGCTAACCGATACTAGTCACGCAGAATGGGATTCTTCGTTCTATTCAAGATGGGTCAATGCCAGTTAAACTCTTACAGGGCCAGCTTGATTGATGCAGCTTGGTTCACAGTTCCCCACTGATACATCTCATAAATATCCCGACTGGCAGGACATGAAAAAAATATTCAGATTCATCGGCCAACTACAGGTCCAACGGTGACACCTTGCGTATATCCGTAACGACGTTTGAATCGTTTCGTTTGAGTGATGATTTTCAATTCTCCTGAGAGGCTTCGCACTTTTTCTGTTCGACAAATAAATTCAAATTGATTTTCCTGCCCTTAGTCAACATAGTGACCTCTTCCGTGCCTGAGCAGCTACGAAAGCGATCATTCATATACGCACAATTCGTAATGCCAATAACAAATATCTTTTCAGTAGTTTCTTGTACAACAAAAAGATAGATTATGTTGTGAAGCCATTTTCTCATGCTTCAATCATTTTACCTTGTCGAGTTTAGATAAAGTGAACACCCCAAACAATTCTGGGAAGTTTTTCAAATCAAAATCACTCACACAGTTTCGAATTATGTTGCAACGAATTGGGACCAGTGACGGGCACCTTTTTTACAGTGCTAGTGCCAATGCCGGGCACTAATTTAACCGTATGGGTGTTAATGCCTAACACAATCTTTCACGAATATACTGGTGAAAGTGCTATAGATGAGAGCTATTTATCAGGGATTTTGGTAGAAATTTGTCGAGCTGTGACTTAAACGTTTCCATTGTATCGCTGTTCACAACTTTCGCGGGAAGTCTGTTCCATTCTCCGACAACCCTATACGTAAAGAAATTGAGCGAGATATCGAATGTAAAACGCTTGCCAACAATTTTGTATCCATTATTCCTGGTCACTCCGTTCGCATTTAAAATGAAAAGGCTTGCTCGCTCGATGTTTTCCTTACCCTTCATAATCTTCCCCACTTCGCTCAAGTCACATCTGAATCTGCGTTCCTCAAGCGAATGAAGGCTGAGTTCGAGCAGTCACTCTTCGTACGATTTATTGCGCAGCAAAGGGATTAGTTTGGTAGCTCCACGTTGGACCTTCTCATATTTAATAATGTATTTTCTGAGGTATGGAGACCAAAATTGGACGGACTACTCAAGGCGCGGTCTAGCAAATGCAGTGTATAACCTGCGAATATAATATGTATATGTATGTATATGCAGGTATATATGTATATACGTGTGTATATGTATAAGTATAAATATATGTATATATGTGTATATATGTATACATGCTAGCGCAATAGGTTGGTACCCCAACCCCATGTTCTCCGGATTCATTAACCCCATATATTTCGTGATTTCATCAACCCAATGTATCCGTAACTGTCGTAACCCCATGTATTCGCGATTTCCCCACCCGTGTATTCATTATTGCTCAACCTCATTTATTATTGATTTCCCAACGCCAGACTTTTTTTTTTATGCATAATTTTGTTGCAATGTGATTATAATTAATTGAATTATATCTACCAATCACAGTATTATTTTTGATACAATCATTGTCACCTAAACTTATATTGTGCATTATCTTCTAGCTATAGCAGAAGCATATTCATTCCACTTCTGCACTCCAGTACTGAATTATTGTGATTGTCAATTAATTAATCATTTCCCTGCGATAATGAAGTGCAGATTTTCAGTATTATGTAAATTCTTTCTGTATAATTCATGTTGTCTATTCACCTCTTCTTTATTTATAATTTTTTTAGAGCTATCTGAACAATATGTTAACGCAATAAGTTAGTTTACCAACCCCATGTTCTCAAGATTTCCTAGCCACATATATTCGAAATTACCAACCCCTCCCAACCCAATGTATTCGTAATTGTTATAACCCCATGTATTCGTGAATTACCCACCCCGTGTATTCATGATTGCCCAACCTCATTTATTATTGATTTCTTAACAACATACATTCATGATTCTTACCTCAAAAAAATAAATTAAAAAAATAACGGTAGCTATTGATCATTGATTATAATGTTGTAATCAATAATTTGTTGCAAAATATAAGAACCGGCGGCATACTAGGGAAGGGCTGCGACGAATTCAATTGAACTATTAATTACGGTAATCCAAATAGTGTACATGATAATGAAGTGTTATGTTTAATGTAAGATAAATTGAAAACCCATTGCTAGACGATGGAAATAAATGATTTAATAATACTATTTCTGCTCCTGTTTGAGATTCTGCTGGACATCATGCCTAACGTTTTATTGCCTTTTTTGGCTGCATCGTTACATTGCTTGCTGTTTTTCAAGTCGTTACTAATGATGACCCCTAGATCGCTCTCATCGGTGACAATTATCGGTTTCATTCCGGACATTGAATATTTGTGTTTAGGATTATAGTGACCAATGTGCATAACTTGACACTTGTCAACATTGAATTTCATTTGCCACTTTTCTGACCATTTAACAATTTTGTTCAATTGTGCTTGGTTTGAAGTTCTCCTCCTAGCTCGGTATAGTCTGCAAACTTACCAATGATCGTTTATGAATATTATGAAGAGAACTGGACCTAACACAGATCCTTGGGGCACGCCGCTTGTAACTTTACCCCAATTGGAGGAAGCTCCATTAAGTACGACTCGCTGCCGTCTGTCCGTGAGCCAGCATTTTATCCAGTTATTGAGTTTACCTCGAATACCGATGCTGTGCAATTCACTAACCAAGCGTTTCTGAGGAATTTGTCTAAAGCCGTTTTAGAGTAAATGTAAATGATGTCGATCGGAGATTTCGTGTCGTGAAATTCAATTATATTCTTGAAAAAAAGCAGAAGGTTAGTAAGATATGAACGATTGCGTCTAAAGCCTTGCTGAGAGTTACCTTATAACTGATTTAATTCTAGAAATTTTGTAATTGCATTCGTGCTCAAACTTTCCATAAATTTCCTTACGACTGAGGTGAGAGTAATTGAACGGCAATTTCCGGGACACTTTTTGTCCCATTTTTTTTTTTAAATTGAGGTGACGTTGGCCTCTTTCCATTGAGAGATGCAAGTCCCATTTGTGAGAGATTGGGTGAAAATGTTAATGGATGTTCGGCCATTTCGTTCATACTCTCTTTAAGTACTCTGGGATGAACTTGGTCTGGACCCGGTGATTTTATAACTTTATATTTTTCTTTGTATATAATAACTTCGGCAGGGAAAATTTCACTGGCTGAGGGCTTCGATTTGTCTTTGCACTATGATATCCTCAGGATTTGGAATATTCGCTTTCTCTAACGTAAATACAGAACAGTAAAATTGGTTAAGCAGGACACTCATTTTAGCGTCGTCAGTTTCTAGCTCACTGATGTCGTTTACAAGAGGGCCAATTACAGATCTTGATTTTTTTTGCTCGATATATAACTGCAAAAATGGTTTCGTATTAGTTTTGGCGTTGGCCGCAATCTCATTTTCGTAATATTTTTTCTTTCGTTTCTGGACCGTCGTAAAAATCCGTCTGCTGAATTTGTATTCATTTTTTGCATCATCGTCGTGTGGGTGCTACTGTTTACTCGAGTGATTTGCTTTCTCTTGCGACTGAAGACGCTGCAATTCTTCTTTCATGTCTGCTGTTCGCCTGTTTTTTGCGAGGGACATGGTAATTTTCAGTATTTTGAAGCGCACTCAAAAAATTGCTTAGCGATTGATTGACATATTGTCCGAGGAATATATTTGCTGACGCCATTGTCTCTCTTAAGCTAGCAAAATTAGCTAATCTAAAGTTAGGAACTTTTTCGCAGTTAATTGACGTTTTCAACTCGAGATCAATCATAAAACGGATACTGTTGTGGCTGCTATTTTCGAGGGGTTCGCCCACTTCGACGTTCGTGACATGTGAGTTGCTTGCACTAAATTTAATATCAAGAATATTGCTACCTCTTGTAGGTGTCTTCACCAATTGGGTCATAAACTTATCGTCAGCAAAATCAATCAGGCGTTGGCCAGTGGCCGTACATTCTTCTGTATCCCAATCGATGTTGGGAATATTGAAGTCTCTAAGTACTATACTGTTTTGTGTTCTGACCACATCGACGAGGGTGTTGTAAACGTCGTTATCATCTGCGACAATGCTCTTGGGAGGACGACAAGCTAGTGTGATTTGACAGTTTGTATGTTTACCGACTACTTGAGTTGAAACTATGTCATGTCTGCTGCTTGGAATAGAGACTTCTATTATTTGTAGAGTATTTTTAACGATAAACAATACTGTTCCACCCTCAAGGCCTAGTTTATCTTTGTGAAACATGGAAAACCCAGGAGAGTAAATTTGCCCAGATAATATCTGGTGCTCGATTTCATCCACGAATCTGTTATGGTTATTATGACGATCTCATCGTTAATAGCAAGGATTCCCAATTTGTCGATTTTGTCTTGGTGACTTCCAGCCTTTACATAGTACTATTTGAGAGTATTTTGGCTCGGAATCCAGCCAGAAACTCTTCAGCTGCGGTCGGGGGCTGCTGTGTTACTTCGATGGACATTTATGTAAGTGGTGAATCTGTTTTTGTTGACTATTCCTATATCGTTACAGCAGGGTCCGTGATTGCTACTTGCTCGGGCGGCGATCGTTGACTCATTCCGTTCGGCAGTAATGACAGAGTCTTGTGTTGGGCGTTGAGAATGTTTTTCGATTTTATTTTGGTGACGAGGCCAGCACCGATATTCTGAACGATACTTTTGAGGGTATCAAGCTCCGACGTATTTATGCGTGTCTTGTTCGTGATTCTATCGAATTCATCGTTTTGAGGTTGATCGTCGTTTCCAATGGTCCGAGAATGAGATTTGTTGTGCTTAGCAGAACGTTGCCATGCGATTGTTTAGAAATATCATCTTGCTCAATTTGTGCCTACTTTGGTTTGGGTGGGGCACGATGCCAGTGACATGGATGTTCACGTGCGATCGTTTGACGTTTGTTAGCATGGTTTTATTCCTTACTCATGTTTCTTCCGTCTGCGCCACCACGTCTTTTGCCCCGACTTGCAGCATGATCGGTTTAGAAGAAGGTATGTTTTTCTTTTTAATTATTCCTTCAATATCGTCAATTTTCAACCTTGGTTTACCTAGTATTTTTAGTTATTATTATTATTATTAAATCATTTAATTCCATCGTCTAGCAATGGGTTTTCAATACTTAGGTATAATACATCAAACTTAGTTTTTATATGCGCTATTTGAATTAGCGAAACCAGAGATAAAGTGAATTCGTGACAGCGCATCTGTCGGCGGCCGGTTTGTAGCTACATCATGTTACAAAACATGATTCACGATACATGTTATTGAAAATCTTTAAAAAAAACATGTGCATGAGTTTGATAAATCGAAAAAGAATACATCGCAACTCATCTCTAGAGTGCTGCTGGCTCGCCTTCATCGAACTGAATAGAATTCACAATATACCATCATACATGTACACATACAAATACACATTCAAATGTGCACACGACTACCTACATATATGGATGACGAAAAATGTAATACACATTCATATGTGCACACACCTGCCTACTTATATGGAAGACACTCAGTTTAATACACATTCATATGTGCACACACCTACCTACTTATATGGATGGCAATTAGTATAATACACATTCCTATGTGCTCGTACCTACCTACATACATTGAATGAACAATCAGTATAATCCACATTCAGATGTGCTCACACCCAACTACTTGTATGGATGACAATCAGTATAATACACATTCATATGTGCACACACATACCTACATATATGGATAACAATTAGTATAGTTATTAAATTATTATTAAAACCCTTACATCAATCATCTGGCAATGGGTTTTCATTTTTTCAAAATAGTACACATAAAACTTATTGTTGTGAACACTATTTGAATTAACGTAAACGAAAATTCAATTCGAAATTTGCCGCTGGATCTGATTTCATGTGACAGATTGTAAATTATAATATTATAATAAATGATCGATAGCCAACTTCTTATTTGAGGTAAGAATCAGGAATGCCTGGCACCAAATACATGGGGTGGGGCGATCACGAAATACATGGGGTCGGGAAAATTACGAAATACATAGGACTGGGAAAACCGCCAACACATGGGGCTTCTCTCTTTTCGCTGATTTGGTTTGTTGGAAAAGACATTGTAATCACCAATCACAATGATTTCCTCTGTGTTTTAAGAGTCCATTTCATCGGGCAATACACCGAAACGGTGACTTGTATCAGTTCGGGTGTGGCTGGACTGTCGCCCGACCTGTGATACTTTGCCACTGACTGCCTGCGCCTGTTTACTACAGTTGTGTAGAGTGTTTCAGCACTGTTGATTTTTTTTCTATCGATTTGATACGGTCGTTGGTCTCTGAGTCTAGAGTTCTATGTTTCTTTGCCAATTCTGAGTCTAGGTGCACTTGGAGTTCATTTACCCGGTGCAGGGTAGTTTCAGCAATTTATTTTGTTGCTTCTATTACGCTGTTTGTCATATTTTTGAGTTCGCGAAATTGTTTAAGCAACGCTTTCCACTTCTAATTCAACAGCTAGCAGCCTTGTATCGGTGTTAACTGCATCTGCGTTGGGTGGGCCACCAGAAGCATGAGTTAACTGAGCTTCCAGTTGTTTATCTCTTCGGCATGTTGGCAGAATTTACAGCTCGCTATTTTGCACTCTCCGTTTGGAGGCGAATTACGCGTTTGCCTAGAAGAGCTACAATCATACATTAGTTCTGGAGAGAACGATTGGCGGCAAGTGTTGCAGCAGGAGTCATCTTAGACTTGTTAAGTGAGCAGCTACATGCCGTGAACTTAAAGACAACGTGCTTTATTCTTAATCCTTGTAAACATCAGATATGCAAATAATAAGATTAACAAGATGCGGCTAACATGAGATGAAAACTAAACTAAACTCAGGCTAAAATGTAATTCTTTTTTTCTAACTAAAAAACTGTTACCGTGCTGTTAACAAGGGATAAATTAACATGTAGGAATTATTTTTGTGATACTTGTAATGTTGTACGTTTATTTTACAGTATTATTTTACAGTTACTTTACAAAGACAGATGTCAGACGCCAATTGCATTTCTTTTTGTTCAATATTTATGTTTTTTAACGCAATTGGTGCAAAACTTCTGAATTTAGATATGAATGAACTTATTGTTGTATTGAGAAGGTTGTTGTATTATTTATAATGAAAAAGGAACTTACATGATATATGCTCAGTTGAAATTGAGTTGAGGTACTGCACGAATGCCTGGAAAAGTAACAGGCGGGTCGGTGTACAGGGCTCCTGCAGAGAAGGGTAGACCTTCCGCTGAGGCGAAAGGGATGCTCTCTGCGGTGAGGGAGGTGAGCTCTCTACGACACACAGCTGCAACACTTCTAGCTTGTTCTCCGGAGAGGCTAGACTGTTTTCGATGTATATTTTTCAATATCGGATTATAAACAGTTAACAGTTTGATGATGATGATGATAAATATGAATGGGTTGATAAGTAGCATGTGCGTTAAACGGTGCTACATTTACGGGCACTAGTGCAAATAAGAAACTTGCAATATCAAACAAGTGATAGCGTGCTCATCCAAACGCAGTATTTATACATATAAATTTATTGAGACGGATATCGACAGTTCTAAACGGAGCAAATTCGAAATTTATTGATTTAATTCGAATGCATGTAGGTTGCGCGGTAGTGACGCAAAGTTACTTCTTACGCGGGAATGAGATGAATGCAAAGCAAATCAATCATAACAGCTTCCTTATGCTGATTAGATGTGGTTTTACTTGACAAACTGAATAGAGCTCCGTAGGTGCGGCATTCTATACCGCTTCCTCAAGCCAATGGGTTTGGGATTCACACCCCACTGTCGCTCTATCAGCACCTAAGATCGAAATTATAGAGGGATAGGAAAGATTTAAATGTTACAGCCTAGCGTAGAGGAATCTGGCGACCCTACAAGGGGCATGCAACTGCCTACCTAAGCCTAGCCTACCTGCGCACATGCGTTCACTACGAAGTTTGATGCATTACTGACTGGATGCGGTCACCAGCATCCTGCACTTATTGTGTGCTCTGTGCGGTCATCAGCATCCTGCACTTATTCAAATCACAATTCAATACCCCAACGTCTCTCGCTCCTGAAGCTGGGTGGAGGAATGCTTGGCTCCTTGCTGGAGGCGGTCACCAGCAGCCTGAAGGGAATGGTCTCCTCTGTGGAGGTGGTGAGTTTGACGGACCTTGGCGAGGAAGAGGAAGACGAAAGCTCGAAGGATGTCGAGGCGGACTCAGGAGAAGACTCTCCGGCATCGAGTTCCCATAAGAGTTTCTCGCAGCGCATTCCGCGACCGTCGGCCTGTGTATGGCTTACGGCAAAGACCGACAGGGATACCTACATGGACTCAGTCAAACTTCAGGGACTCATTGGACTGAATGTAGACAAGGTGGGTTCTGGTTAACAGGCAGAATGTCTTTTTAGAAAGGTATATATTATCATATTTATTTATGACTGCGGTCTTACGTGTATCAACGATCTTCATTGACCTTGTAACACACTACAGAATCATTTGATAGTAGGCAAATTGATTTAACAAAATATATAAAGTTTTAGTACTGGATCGAAGGAAAAAATTTATTCGTGAATTCTAATGTAAATTTGATGGTGAAATTTTGATTCTGGTTAGGATATGTTCATGTAATTTTGTATTTAAAATTTTGATTCGAGATGGATATGTTCTTGTAATTTTGTATTTAAAATCTTACATTCTGCTGCTTTTGGTCGAAGTTATGCTATCCGAAAAGGTCATAGTCATCAATATTTCCCGCCTTTTCTTCCAGCTTGAAGACGCCACCAACTACAATATCATCATTCAGGACGAGACAGCCATTCTGCCAAACCCATTTTCGTACTCCAGCTCATCCATAGTGCCTTCTTCCAGCCGAGACCATCTCACGTGGCACACATCTTCGGCCACTTCTCTTGCATCCACGACAGTTCCACTTCAGGTAATCTGGGGGCCTAATACTGGTGAGGCATAACATTAAACTCAATTAAATATCAACACTGTTTCCTATCAACAAGTCTGTTGAGCTACAGTGGTTTTCTTTTTGTATTTATTCTGTTCCACTGTTCGTCCGTTTTATGGCTCATTTATCGACCATCAGCCAAGTGGCATTGAATATTGCTACCGTTCCAGTTAGTGGTCGACCCCTGCCAATTCATCAAATCTGGATCTTGATCCTCTTCAGGTGGTGGACGGCAACAGCAGCTCTCTGGTGACTCCCCGTCTTTCCCGCCCACAGCGCTGTACCCCAAGTTCACAAGTCCCTTCTCCCCTCTCCCCCAGCGCCTGCACCTTGCGCTCGTGCCTTAACGGGGGTCACTGCGCGTCATTCAACAGGGGCATCAGGTACTCCATGCATCCCTATGCAGAATCGAACTATGTGTGTACGTCTTTTGAAATACGACAACAATAAAAGCCCAATAACTTTCTTATTGATCGTGAATAGATTTAAAAAAATGAGGTAATCTCATATCATACGCTAATGGACCAATAATGTAGCGGTTAGAAGCCATTTGGTAGTTTAGGATAGAGAATTTGGTCTCTGAATTCTCCACGTTACGACGAAGGCAATGAAAACGGATGGAGTGAGGGCACTATGATAAAGCTTTTCGGAAATATTAATAGGATACTTGAAAGTTTCTGGATCTACAACGATGCGGTTGGAAGGCATGAGATTGCTAGTTTGTAATTCAGAAGGAAGTTAGATGGCCGTTGAGAGAGACAAACAAGAAAGGGTGAGATTCAAGTAAGTTTCGAGAGACAAGTGGAATTGTGTCGGGTGGAAGGAGTGCCCTGTAGTTATTTATTTCTCGTTTCATTTAGGTGTGTTTGTCCTGGTCATACTGTTGGACCTTTCTGCAAAATCCCTTCACGATCGTTTTTCGGAAACGGCTGGGCTTGGTTGCCTCCACTACCTCCCTGCTCACCAACCCACATCAGCTTCAAGTTCCTTACCACGCAAGATTCGGGCCTACTGCTCTACTCTGGCTCATTGTCCCTCAAACAGAAAAGAAACGCTTATTCTAGTGACAAATCATCGCTCCTCAGCATACTAGGTCATCAAAATGACACTGGATACCTTCGGGCAATTGCTCGGCCTCCGTTACAAGCTTTGTTAGCCGTGCAGCTCACAGCAGGAAAACTTCAGGTGATCGTCGAAAATCCGAATGGTGATGAGTTGCTCCTCACGGTCAACTCCAGCTATAACTTGAATGACGGAGGGTGGCACGACGTTCATATCAAGCTACGTAATCAGGTAAATGGTGAATGACTAAATGATTCACTATATATTCTGATAATAATATTGCAAAATTGCAATAACCTGTAATATGTTCTTTGATTATTTATTGGCTTTTCTGCGTCAGATGGTAAATTATTAGCTTCATGCAATATTGTGTATAGATACATTTGTTCTCAATAGTCTCTTCCTTTTGTACCAATTGCAGGGGATTTCCGTGATGGTTGACAGATGCTCTAATGGGTGGGATATCACGCAAGATAGCCTAAAGAATCCACGCGTGGCCTCCGACCATTGCATGGCTCTCGCTAGATGGCAGCCAAAGAGCCAGCACTATTGGAGGCACTCAGGCGTCCTGCAATTAGGTGGCGCAGCTCAGACGGCGTCTCGGTCGAGCCAACAAAGCCAACGCAAAAATAATCAGGGGACCAAGTCTGCCATAACTGAGAAAGGATTCAAGGGTTGTATTTCTCATCTCCGGATAAATGAAGCGGTAAGTAGATCGCGGGTTTTGTTCCCCAAATTGAATGTGGGCGGGTAATGCATGGGACTGCGTAGATTGCCTAATCTTGGGCAATCTTTTATTAACATAGTGGAGTATTTTCTTGTTATGTTGCAACGATATTTCAAGTAACCATAACCTCTTATATTCTAATACAATTTGGGAAATAAATGATAAAGTCGTGTGATCGTCGATTATATACACTCAAGGTCTTTCGAAGTGATGAGGCCTGATGAAATGTTCTCCGGAAATAAACCTTTCTTTCAGTCAACTACTTGCATTTCCCCTCACAGCTTGTGGACCTTGGCAAAGTGTCCTATAGTAAAGAAAGCGCTGTAGGCTGCCAGATGCAAGAGGACGCCTGTCGCTTGAAGGGCTTCCGGTGTGGGGCTCGAGGGCGCTGTGTGGGAGGGGTGGGGGGCGCCGCGACTTGTACCTGTGTGTCGGGGTTTGTTGGAATCGAGTGCGAGCAGATGACCGAACAAGCATCATTGATGAAGGGCAGTTACGCCAAGCTAGCCGTGTCGTTCACCCCACATCCCGTCACTACGAGCTTGCAGGTGCGCGTCAGAACACGGCGCAGGACAGGCCTCCTGCTACAGCTCTCCGCTCATCATAAGACAGCGGCCTTCACCTTGAGGGTGAGTTACCTTCTAAAAATATATGTATCAGGATTCCATGTTTAGCGGATTTGGCTTTGAAAATTCCTAACCCAGATTGGTGGAAGGGGGCTGGGGTGAGCGAATCACGGCTTAGATTAGATCCGGATCTCGGGAACTAAGGACAAATGAACGGTTCAGATGTAGTGTGGTTTCAGCACGTCTGACACACTACGGTGTGCCGGAACGAAGTACTACTGCAATACATTCAATGTATTTCTCGTCGATTCAATTCATGCAAACATATGCTTATTCTTTGGCCAGGATGATGTTTTGGATTGAGAGACACTATTTCAGAACCAACGATGAATGCAGTGAAGGCTATAGAATAGTGCCTACGTTTCGTTTCAATCGACTAAATCCTCATCGAAAGGAAGTTTGTGGGAAGCAAATAGAAGAAGAAATTCATTTGCTGGGCTGGTATCATCAAAGGACGAATTATGACATTTTCATTTGTTGGAAGCTGGAAGGGCAGTAAACGAACCAACTTATCCACATCTACTGAAAAAAAAATTGATCTGAAGTGAAGTAGATTGCATCTCGCCAGCAGTACTGTTTTCAGCGAGATGGTTGTCCATGCCCTTTTTCGACGTCATGTTTAAGCATTTTGAAGAAGAAGAAATCCACACATTAATCAGCCGTTGTACGGCCTTCCCATAGCCCAGACCTGAGCCCCTTGGACCAAAGGTTCTGAGAAGAGGTGGATAGAGAAAACCTTCTTCAAACGCCTGAGAACGTTTCCGACCTCAAAAGAATTGTCGATGAAGCTGCACAACGCCCAACAAACGACAAAGTCAGACTAGCTGTAGCGAGCTCCCACCGTAGATCCAAACTTTATGTCATCAATTCCTGCCTCATCAATGATAATGGTTTAGCTATCATCTATGAAAGTGAATCTAGATATTTATTACCGTGTATTGTTGCTACTTTGTATTTTTTTCATTAATTCAAACTGTCGCCTGTTTATTAGATGGGGCGTAACATATTGAAATGAAGGATGTTCTACTACTTTGATATGCAAAACAACTAAAAAAATACACACCATTTACCAGATGAAACATTACACACACAAATTAAACGATGTTCCTGTTCAAATATTTAATTTAACGCATTTATCTAACTACCCATCATCCAAGGGAGACAATGGGTTATGTGAAACTCGTTGATAAATTTCTTCTTGTTTTACGAAACTAATACTTGCAGGCATTGCCACTATAAAAGGGAGGGAATTGCTTGTATATCAGACAAACACGCGTTTATTCATGTGTATATTTCCATGTTTTCATTCTGCTACTGGAATTTCAAGCTCCTGTTCCAGCTCCTCCATGCACTTTCTATCAACGCAGGAACTTCTAAGTGACATAATGCCTCAGCTTCGCAGTAATTATATTACCCGACCAATTCATATCGTTAGAAGGACCATAAAAAATAAGCCCCGATATCACTCCGACTCTTTGATCTGATAAATAAATTTGGGTAGCTCCATCCGACCAATTACTTTCAGTAGGAAACTCGGATCAGGAACCCGGAACATGCTGTCGAAGTTTCGTCGATCAGTTGTTGACAGTTGAATTAGCCCGTATATCATTAACAGCTACTGGAAATAGTGTTCAATCGCACTAAACGGATGATGGAATCAAAACTTGGAATTTTATCAATCAGTTGTTGACTGTTGAATTTGCCCGTATATCTTTAACAGCTATAGAAAACAGTGTTCAATCGCATTGAACGGATGATGGAATCAGAACTGGGAAATGAAATTTATTTTCACAGATGGTTTTATTTCTGTGCACTGAAAGAAATCTAATGTAATCGTTTTGTTGATCTTATTCATCACACTATCGAAAATATTGTTTTACACCGAAGATACACTGCATATTTTTGATCTACTTTCGTTTTTCAAAACGAAATGTTGTTTAAACTCGTGACCTAACGTGCTTATAGACTTCATCTGGAGGAGAGTTAGCGATTTTTTTACCATTATCTTACGATATCATGCTTCTGAAACTCGTTCCTTGACCTAAATGGTTGGCACTACTCCTCAATTGCGGCCCTCTATTGTAGTGTTCTCGAATCCTTCGCTTAGGGTCATAAGGTCGATCACTCGGAGGTAAATCAAGCGATTGCGTCGAGGATGATATACCTCTTTATACCTGCTAGACCTGCTATACCTGCTATGCCTGCTAGACCTGCTATACCTGCTATACTTGCTATACTTGCTATACCTGCTATACCTGCTATACTTGCTATACCTGCTATACCTGCTATACCTGCTATACCTGCTATACCTGCTATACTTGCTATACCTGCTATACCTGCTATACCTGCTATACCTGCTATACCTGCTATACCTGCTATACCTGCTATACCTGCTATACCTGCTATACCTGCTATACCTGCTATACTTGCTATACCTGCTATACCTGCTATACTTGCTATACCTGCTATACTTGCTATACCTACTATACCTCTTTGCTATTAAATTCAAAACAAATTATATTATCTGTTTTTGTTTTATAACAAAGTGAAGTAATGCACGCCTTCAACGGGTAATGATGCAAGGCGTTTTCCTACACATTGTGTATGCACAGTTTGTACATTTCTTGATGCTCACACTGAAGAATCTGTTCGTCTCATGGTGGTCCCGATGACGGTTCTAACGTAGTGGTGAATGTTCGACAAAATCATGTTCGTTTAGCTCACCTTTTGACTACCGTAACACGGTCCAGACATATGCCTGACTACATAAAATAGTCCATAGTACACACACATTGCCATCGTTGTAATGTGCTGTACGTATTTTTTTTTTTTTTTGCATGCGTAATTATGCTTTATGTGAAGAAGTAGATTTCAATGTCTTTCGATATGCCCTAAATTGAACCATCCTCCGCCGTGTTCGGAGGGATTTGCTGCGTGGTCAGCTGGAATACCAACGGAAGGGTAGATTATGTTATGGGATCTAAAACAGAATAGTGCTGCGTGGTCAGCTGAAATACCAACGGAAGGGTAGATTATGTTATGGGATCTAGAACAGCATAGTGCTGCGTGGTCAGCTGGAATACCAACGGAAGGGTAGATTATGTTATGGGATCTAAAACAGAATAGTGCTGGGGGACTTTGAAGTCGTTTAACTGTAAAATATCCTTATTATCTAACAATGGTTATAACATGTACTAAAACACACATTCTCAATGCTATCCTGTTTACTCCACGAGACACGCATATTTTAAAACCATTAAGCTGTAGAGGGACAAATTTAGGAATATGAAATCATCCTGGCACGAATATTTAACCCAACAATTTGGGAACAACAGAACCTTTCAATTCCCTGTTGTTCGTCACTGCTGACTTGTATTTCTTTATAACGATATTAATCCGTCAATATAAAGCACTTATTACATTGTTATAAGGCATAACTTGGATAGAGCTAGTGAAACGCTATGACAAAGCAATTCGATGTTCTCTTCTAGTCTACGTAGCTATTTTTCACAACAATATTGTTCTGACAGTCGAACACGTTTTCGTCAATTATTCAATGATAAATAATATCAGATGTGTCGGTGTGCCTTCCATCCCAGTTCCGAGCTGGTGAGCTGTGCGCCATCATCGAGGGCGTCGCCTCCTACTCGCCGCAGGGCCAGCAACGGGCTTCTGAAGGATCTGTTCTCCCTTCGCTTGAGGCGTGCCTGGTCGCGTCGGTGGTGGCGGACGGCGTGTGGCACACAGTTACCGCCCACCGTTTCGGCCACCAGATGGTGCTGGAGGTGGACGACGGAGACCAGCTGCACGAACGCAACGAAACGCTGGTCATGCTGTCGGAAGAGGCGGCCAGTCTTGGCCCCCCTCACCGCCTCTTGGTTGACAAGCAGGATGGCATCTGCATGGGAGGGAAACCCTACTTCTCTGGAATTAACGTCCTCAGCGTCGAGGACGATTTCTACGACAGTAAGTCACAGTTCGTTGTAAAATAAACTGTTTCCCCAATTGCATGAGACCAGATCTGTAATTTTTTTGGAGTTCCTCATTTTATAATCAGATTGTATCGTTTTCTATACCAAAACATCAAATTTAAATTACTTGCATTTTTGCATGGGATCTCCGTAGGCTGTATCTCGGACATTCGCGTGGACGGCCACCAGCTTCCTTTGCCCCCCGGCATTAACGGGACGCAGTGGGGCCAGGTTACTACCTGGCAGGAGCTGTCACCCACCTGTGAGGCACGTGCGTCATGCAGCCCCGCCGCCTGCGCTGCACCGCTACGATGTGTCGACACCTGGCGCTCCTACACCTGCGGGTGAGACGGAGACATCAGCAAGGCAGTCAGGGACCTGATAAACGATTACTGGTTGTTTTCGCACTGATGAGATTCCCGTCTCTAGTTTAATACAGTATTCTTATGCTATTCCAATGAAAATTAATATATATTCAGTCCACCCAACTAATGAGATGTTTTAACAATTGATAGTTCGTTACAAAATGCAATGAGTATTCTACTCAAAACTCTGAGTAGCAATAGTTAACGTGCAATTAGTTAGATTACAACATTAAATGTTGATTGTTATGCTTGACACGGTTTCCAAAATTAATACATTTTTTATATTTTTTATATTTTCTTCAAAGGTCGACTCAAACGTATGTGTATACCTGTGGCAA
>SDVV010009559.1:0-16648 GCA_016164225.1 Gammarus roeselii | reverse complement strand
TCAGTGCTGTACCAGTGTTGATGAAACTCAGTGCTGTACCAGTGTTGATGAAACTCAGTGCTATAGTAGTGTTGATGACAATCAGTGCTGTGCTGGTGTTGATGAAACACAGTGCTGTACTGGTGTTGATGAAACTCAGTGCTATACTAGTGTTGATGAAACTCAGTGCTGTACCAGTGTTGATGAAATGGACTAGTCTCACAGCGTAGTCGAGATTTATGGAACACTCCAGTACTAGTTTCAATGATTTTTGGAGATACGGTACACTCTCGAATAAATCTCATTGCTTATTGGAGATTTAAGGTACACTCAAGTACTCGTCTTTCTGCTGCTTGGAAACGTATGGTACACTCCAGCATCAATAACACATCTTGAAGATTTAGGGTCCAGTTACGAAACGAATTTCACTTGTCGTTTGTCTCTTCTTTGTGGTTACTGTTATTAGTGGTTACTCTTCCCACGAGGAATTATCCTAATAAGAATTTTCATTATTTTATTACATTTGAACACTGCTTCTCGATAAATTATGTCAATAATATTTACATTCGGTTTGCAACATATAGGGAGAAATAATCATTTTAAATTTCAATCAATCTTTGATCGTTAACGAACTTTCTTTCGCTACTGTACACTTTGGTACTCGTCTCCCTGCTTCTATGAGACTTGATGTACACTCCAGTGCTTGTCCCACTGCCAATATTAGACTAAATGCACACACCAGTGCTCAGCTCACTTCGTGGAAACTAACGGTACACAACAGTGCTCGTTCCACTGCTTCTGGGAGACTGAAGTTACCCTCCAATGCTCGACTCTTTTCTTAGGTTGAGACTTAGGGTACACTCCAGTGCTCGTCTCCCTAAATTTTGGAGACTAAAGGTACACACGAGTGTTTGTTTTACTGCTTCTTGGAGACTAAAGATACAATCCAGTACTCGTATCCCTGCTTCTTGGAGACTAAAGGTGCATGTAATTTATTGCCCGTCTCACTGCTTCTTGGAGACTAAAGTTACACTCCAGTGCTCGCCTCTCTGTTTTTGGAGACTAAGGGTACACTCCACTGCTTCTAGGAGACTAAATGTACACCCCAGTGGTCGTTGCACTGCTTCATGGAGACTAAAGGTACACTCCAGTGCACACCTCTCTGCTTTTAGAAACTATGGGTACACTCCAGTGCTAGTCTCACTGCTTCTTGGAAACTAAAGGTTCATTCTCATGCCTGTCTTTCTGCTTCTTGGAGACTAAAGGTAACTCCAGTGCTCGACTCACTACTTACGGGACACTGAAATGCTTGTCTAACTGCCTCTCGGATCCTTGAGATACTCACCAGTATAAGTCTCTCTGTTTTCTTTAAGACTCTTGGAACATTGCAGTACTTGTCTCACAGTTTCTTGGAGACCTACGGAATGCACCAGTACAAGCCTCACTGCTTCTTGGTGAATTGAGATCACTCCAGTACTACCCTTGCGGCATCGTGGAGACCTGTACACTCCAGTACTGGTCTAGCAGCAATTGGAGACTTAGTACACTCCAGTACTCGTTTCACTGATTTATGAGCACAGGTAGTGAAATATGCTGATGGTTTGTTTACCTATCTTTCTCAAAATTTAGATCACTTTTGAATACCTATACTGACAGATTGAGAGCCTGTTATGCAGAGTCGAAATTCAGGAGTATTTTGCATGCTTATTTACCCAATGAAATACTCAATTACCACATCGAATAGTTCTTCTTATCGACGTCGTTCGTCACGAACTGTCGTGCGATAAGTTTCATTTCTAGACAGCTCACCTTTTACACGTTCGTCGTTTGGGTGCATGTCGCAATAATACGCGACTGTCCAGTCATACGCACGCAACAGCTAAGTGTCTGCCAGAGCGTGCATGCGCGCCCTCTAGATTACAAAGTTGGCCGAAAATCACTCCACCACCACTTCCAGTTTGCTAAGAATAACATTGGCAGCGATACGAAGTTATAACGTTATGTCTCCTAACGCATCAATTACACGGATCGTCGCCCTAGCGGCTGTCGCGCAAAGCACGCGACCCGAAACAAGAGGAGGACCTGTCCTGTATTATTCACACCCGGTTGAGGTTGGGAAAGTAACCCAAAGCTGTGCAGCCTAATCATAACATCTTTGTCAGAGTTTTGCAATGTAGAACTGAGCAAAATACTCATTCAATACCCTCAGTTAAAGTGATTTATCCAACTCTGATTATCACGTTGTCACGTGGTCCAGCCAGTGTTGAGTTACACTCAGTTTTTTTGTGAGCAGTGAGAAGGCAGTTCCGAGACTGATGGATGAGAGGCACCTCCTGTCGTGTTGCTTATGAATGCTATACTCTGTGCTAATAGAAGGGTTGACTAGCGGAGTTATTGGAACACAAATGTTCTCATATACAAGAGGTTTGATTGACTTGTCGTTGCCTATTTGAACTCGTTGTTTTGTCTGATAAACTGTCCATTATCAACTACCGTTTCATCTTACCAATTTGCTGATAAAGGGACATTTTTCGTTGAGTAATAGCCTAGTCATTTAGGTCCAGAGTGGAGGAAGTCTCCAGCATTAAAATAGACTCCCTAATCCCTAACGATTATCTCCTAGCGTTCTTGAAAATGATTTCTGTTCCGAGAATTACGGGGGACTCTCCTTTACACAGTCATAAATCTACATTCCGTTATTCACGTGTGTACGAATTCTGCTTTGTTTTTCTATGGAATTATCCGTCGTGTATCGGCAACAGGAACATTAACCTTCATTAACGATACCTTGGGGTGGATGGATGATTATTCATTTATAGATCATTAACACTTTATTTTAGTATTTTAGTATTTCTTATTTTGTGGGCTCTATTATTTATCTGTGCTCTTTTTTCACGATGATCAATTTTGGATTAGTTAGGTAATTATGTAACGTAAGACGCCCGCAGGGGTCCTAGGCGGACTATGCGGTGTGTTAGTTAGTCTAGTCCAACCTACGGTGGGAGAATTTGCGCTCTCCCGGGCGCCTAATAAATGTCTGAGCACAGCTAGGCGTTTTGATGGCTAAATGGTGAAATAGTGTTGATGATGATCTTAGAAAGTGAAAGTCTTAAATGGCACTGTGTGTGGAGGGGACGAGGCAAGTCGAGGCAGTTTGAGGCGAGTGGAGACGAGTCGACTGGCTAAGCGACGAGTCGAGACGAACCGAGGCTGGTTCAGACTAGGTGACCCGGGACTCGGAGGACCCGGGGGTTTCGGGAGCCCGGGGGACTTGGAAGGCCAGGAGGATTTGGGGGGACCCACTTGAATCCTTCCGTGGCTCTTTGGGACAGCCTTGAAACCCTTTGGGATCCCCCTGAGACACTTTGGGACCCGCTTGAGGCCCCTCTGAACCCTGGGACCCCTGCTCCCCTATCCCCACGCTGTAAAGCCCATACTCAAAAAAATGAATATATATAAAACGCTTGAGTAGAACAATTAATTATTACAGTCCGCAGATTACTGGCACAGAGGGCGAGGGTCTCGTCGAGGCTGGTCGAGGTGCGTCGAGATCAGTCGTAACATGTTGAGGCGAGTCGAGTTGGTCGCGACGAGCCGAAACTGGCCGAAATGATTCGAGACAAGCCGAGATGAGCTAAGACGAGGGGTCTCTGGGAACCCGGGGAGCTCGGGAAGATCATGAGGGACTTGGGTTACCCTCCATGATTCGTCTGGCTCTGTTGGGACCCAAAGGACCTCAATTCCCCCCCACCCCACCCTATCTCTTTGAACAATGAGTGCAAAATCTATAATCCGAGCACATTTTCTGCACGTGACGAACCTGCCCTTACTTTCTTCACGATCCACAATTTTGTCATGTATAATATATAATGCTAGTGAATTTGTGCGGGAGTTTCTGTTTGTGAAGAGGTGCTTTTTCTTTAGTCTGTGCTCGCTCGCGCGTGCACGGATCATATGTAGTTTCTGGGGTTGACCTGGACTGCGTAGTTATAAACCCTGTGACGCGTTGTGGATGGAGTTGATCTAATCCGTCAAGCCATAGACCTTGTACCAATTTCGACGAAACTATCTATGCGCACTGGCACGCGTGCATAATACTCTTGTAGTTTTGAGTGGTTGGAGGCGGGAATTCATTTCGTCTGAGTCTTTTATCTTACCTGAATAACTAAATTGTACTTCTACTTAACTAGACCGCGTAGCTGTAAACATTGTGTTGCGTTGCTGCCGGAGCTGACTTTGTCCGTGTAGCCGTAAACATTTGTACCAGTCCCAACGATGATACCTGTGCGCATTGGCGTGCGTAAATATTACTCATGAAGTTCTAAATGATTGGAGGTGAGGATTCGTTCCGTCTGAATTTTACCCTTCTCTTTACCAACGTCTCATCCAACATTAGAAAAGCAAGACAAACAACATAGTCGTCCATACCTATAGGGAACCTATGCGATATCCAATCAAAATTACGTCACATGACATGAAGCTTATATACATTACCAAGCATATAAAAATAAAGTGAATTAATCCACACTAAAAACGTGCAGTGGATGGCCATTTTCCACCGACGCCATTTTAGAACAAGACTAATACCCTATATCAACACCAGGAAAAACTACAATAAAAAGAATCTCTTATCCTACAGGAATACCCTACAGAGAACGTGCAATTCTGATATAATGTTTTACCTACACTTCTTTGGCAAATTCTATAGTATACATAAGCAAATCATGGACAAACAAGATATTCATCAATACCCGTACAAAACAGAAACATTATCCAATGTAAATAACAAAGCAAAAAGTGAAACCAACATACGTAATCAATCATATAACAGATTAGGTGTCTTACACCCTTTGGTGGATGACCAATTGCTTCAGTTTCTCAAACAAGATCAACATCCTTTATCAACACCGAAAACACATACCAATGATTTTTAACTACAACAAATAAACAGAACTAATCGTATGAAAGTCTTCTGCCTACAGTACTACCGTACAAGCCTCATAAATGCTCTACTCAAATTAAATAGGTGTTAAAGTACTACACCAACACAAAAAATCAACATTCGCAAGCAAGACCACAAAACCTGCTTTCTTAGCCATACACAATGTGTACAAAATTCAACGTAAGTTATCTCAACATGACGTGAAACCGACACATAATATCCCACTAAGTCTGCATCAAAAAAAGTGGAATAGTTTTAAAAAAATCTTATTCCTACTGTAAAACCTCACAGTAAACATACAAGCCCTACGGAAGCCTCATACCCGAAATTAATATGCAATAAAGCCTAACGCCATCAGTGAACATGCAAAAAAAAATTAAGAGAACGATAATAGACCACTTTTGATAATAACTATTTAAAATTCTTTACCAACACATCACAAATAAATTCTAACCCTATTCAAACCCTAACATGCCGAACGAGCATACCGAAGCCCGTTCTGACGTCGCGTCTTTTGACTATCGAACACGCTGGGCGTATTCGGCCGTCAAACATGGTCGATTTCAGCCACCAAACCGGGCCCTGTATAAGCTACTGACTATTTCAGCTCTATTTAAACTACTAACTATTTCAGCCCTATATAAGAAACTGATTATTTCAGTCGTATACCAGATACTGACTATTTCAGCCCTATATAAGCTTCTGACTATTTCAGTTCTATTAGAACTACTGACTATTTCAGCACTATTTAATTTACCGACTATTTCAGCCCTATATAAGCTACTGACTATTTCAGCTCTATTTAAACTACTGACTATTTCAGCACTATTTAAATTACTGACTATGTCAGCCCTATATAAGCTACTGACTATTTCAGCCCTATATAAGCTACTGACTATTTCAGCTCTATTTAAACTACTGTCTATTTCCGCTCTATTCAAACTACTGGCTATTTCACCTCTACATAAGCTACTGATAATTCCAACTATATACAAGCTACTGACTATTTTAGCTCCATATGAGCTACTGACTATTATAGCTCTATTTAAACTACTGACTATTTCAGCCCTACATAAGCTACTGATTATTTTAACCCTATATAAGCTACTGACTATTTCTGCTCTATATAAGCTACGGACTATTTTATCTCTATTTAAACTACTGACAATTCCAGCTCTATATAAGCTACTGACTATTTCAGCGTTATATAAGCTACCGACTATTTCAGCCCTATATAAAATACAGACTATTTCAGCCCTATATAAGCAACTGACTATTTCTGCTCTATATAAGCTACTATAAGCTACTGACTACTTCAGCCCTATATAAGCCGCTGACTGTTTCAACCCTATATAAGCTACTGACTATTTCACCCCTATATAAACTACTGACTATTTCAGCCCTATATAAGCTACTGACTATGTCAGCTCTATTTTAACTATTAACTATTTCAGCCCTATATAATATACTGATTATTTCAGCCCTATACATGCTACTGACTATATCTGCCCTATATAAGCTACGGACTATTTTATCTTTATTTAAACTACTGACTATTTCTGCTCTATACAAGCTACTGACAATTCCTGCCCTATATAAGCTACTGACTATTTTACCTCTATTCAAGCTACTTACTATCTCAGCCCTATATAAGCTACTGACTATTTCGGCACTATATAAACTACTGAATATTTTAGCCCTATATTAGCTACTAACTATTTCAGACCTATTCAAAATACTAACTATTTCAGCCCTATATAAGCTAATGACTATTGCAGCTCTATAGAAGCTACAGACTATTTCAGCCCTATATAAGCTACTGACTATTTCAGTCCTATATAAGCTACTGACTATTTAAGCCCTATATAAGCTACTGACTATTCCAGCCCTATATAAGCCACTGACTATTTCAGGTTATACAAGCTACTGACTATTTCAGCAATATATATTAGCTACTGACTATTTCAGATCTATATAAGCTACTGACTATGTCAGCCCTGTATAAACTACGGACTATTTCAGCTCTATGAAGGTACTGACTATTTCAACCCTCCATAAGCTACTGACTGCTCCAGCCAAATATAAGCTACTGCCTATTTCAGCCCTACATAAACTACTGACTATTTCAGTCCCATATAAGATACTGACTAATTCAGACCTATAGAAGATACTGACTATTTCAGCCCTCTATAAACTACTGACTATTTCAGCCCTATATAAGCTACTGACTATTTAAGCTCTATATAAGCTACTGACGTCAGCCTCAATGAGCTTCCTCATAAGGAGCGAAGTTCATCAATTCTTAATGGTTCGCTCTCCAGTAGTGCAGAACCATAATTCTATCTAAATTGAAATTATTAAAAAAATATATATTTGCGGTTTGTATGCCTGTTTGTGCATTTGGGAATAGATCGTCGTTTCTGTACTCTTTGACTAACATACAGAAGTACATTATGGGTTGGGAAATTATTTCAATCGTACCGCTATTTAATATTGACAAAGCTTTGTATTAACCGGTGCGTTGACCCGCAAAAACGAGAAACATCAAAAAGAGTACATATAATGTTGCAGCGCTTGAAGTAAAAGTAGCATAAATGATATAACAAGTAGAAGGCAAAGTCGCTCACATCAAAAGATTTAGTAGATTACATTGGTGGCAGACAACACTCATGTAATCAATCAAATAATTGTTTAGACTGATACGCCCACTACGAGGCGAAAGCCGTCCAAGAGGGAGCCTACGAGGGCTGGTCGGACCGTCGAAAGATGGGCTGCTCGCTGTGGCGGCGTTAGGACGTCGAACATCGGGCGACGTTCGGCGGAAGCCCTTCAACTCTCCCTATTCACGTCACCGTCGTGGCATCGGCGTGAATGCGGCCTGTGAGCCTCTTGGGCCCCTGGCCCACTGCCATAACACCAGACACCAGAGCCACACCGGCGTTCCATCCCCTACTTCGTCTCCAAGCCGGTGACATAGAAGCCAGCTCTGCTTCCAACACATACCCATGTCCCACCTGTAGGCGCCCATACACGCGCCGCGTTGGTGCGGTCCGGTTCAGCGGTGGGAACTGGACACACTTCAAGAAACAATGCTCTGGTGTCCACAACGAAAGAAACATACCACATGGATACAAACGACATTGGTCAGAAAAAACTGAAACTAAAACACTTCTTACAAGAACATCGCATTCAAATCTCTTTACTCCAGGAAACGAAATACAAGCAAACATAAAAAGTAACAAAGATTCCTAGTTACACAACACTCCGTTACGACCGTCTCAACAACGATGGCGGTGGCGGACTCATTTCACTAGTACATAAAAACCTTTACCTCACAAACACAACGAACTTCACTCGCGCACAACTTTTCGACAACACTTTTGAACTGCGATTACTACTCATGTAATTCAACAAGATACAGTATGATGTGTTTAACATATACCTTTATCCAGCCGCTCATGTCCACCACAATAATCACCCCACACTTCCTCAACACAATCACCAACACCTTCACCCTAGGTGACTTCAATGCGCACAACCTCGCAGAGAGCTGACCGGAGGGGCAGTGTTCTTATTGATTAACTTGACACACGAATCACACTAAACAACACAGGCACTCCCACTCGCAAACCTTTCAACCCAAACATTCAACAGACCTCCCTAGGAGTCTCATTCTGCTCTCTCAGTCTTTTCCTAAATTTCCAATTGGCGGTCCACCAAGACATGTCGTCTGACCACAACTCAATAGTCATCAACTATCAAGTTGGCTCCTCAGTCCACAATAAGCCTGTAGTGAGCAGGTATCACGCTGCGTTCACACAGTCAACCCAAATTAAAAACATTTGTTCATTCGGACGTGTATATGCATCCAGCACGGCAAATAGTGGAAAACTGGTACATTTTAAGTTAGAATTATTATATATATCGATGGAGTAAACTACATGTACAAAAAAAACATACTACCTAGTAATTGTAGGCACAGGGATATGCAAAACAAACACGTGTCACAACAAGGAATTATTTCGTTATAATGATTCAGGAACAACAATTTACAAAGCAATCTGACATTCTCAAACACGAGGAATAAATAAAAATTCTTTGTCAGACATCATCCAGCAACTATGTTGGAAACAAACCACAGTGACGGTTTACGACGAACCATTGTTTCGACGTTATTTTTTTCGGGATGAGAACAAGTGTGGGTGATATCGGGCTAATGAAATAATTGCTGATAAGACAGTGAAACAGGGCTTGTTTGTGACATAACATAACATTTCATTTATACTTTCAGAGTACGAATTTGTTTAATCATTCCGTGCCAACTCATATATGAAAATAGGATACTATACGGACAACCTAGTAGTGTAAAGTTTTCTGCGTAAATCTACAACCCTCACATAAGCAGGAAAATAGCATAGCTAATCGCTACAAACTACATAACAAGATACAAGTCTGGGCCTCTTATGTCTTGGCAGCAAGGAAAAACACATCATGTACAATATTCGAAGAAAATAAGGGAAAGAAGAAAATTCCAATTAAAACAGGATCTACATTCTTTCTACCCAATATAAGTTGAGTCTAGAGTGATCTTGTGTATTTATTCCCCTTCCGAGGGCGGATCAATCTTTGTCACCCAGTTAATGTGTGTTCTTCCGACTAGGAGGTACTCCTATAAGCCCTATCATACTGCTTGTAATTGCATGAGAGCAGACTGGGACCAATACAAATCATCAATGGAAACCGCCCTACAAGACTTTGACATTACCCAATACATATCCATCGACACGTCCACGAAACACTTCTCCACAGTACTTAACCACATAGACAGACAACACATACCCGCCTGGCTCGTTCGTGGCTTCAATCCAGCTTTCTTGGCCTACATTGACGCAAAATTCAGCAGCGAAAGCATCTCCGTAACTTACCCTCTACCAATGACCGAATCACACAGATTCAAACTCTTAACGCAGACATGGATGCAGATATGTGTGATCAACAGATAAACCTATGGCGGGATGTGCTTGCAAACACCAACTTCCGAAAGTCACCATCATAATTGTGAAAACTCATTAGGAGCCTCAACGACAAAACACAAACCACAAAGACACACATGAGGCCATCCTACCACACAACACCGACACCATACCATCAGACCAACAACAAGTGGACAAATTCAACAAACACTATGCAAACACCCGCCAACTACCACACCATCCAGGCAACATGATGATACTCAAACACGGACACAAATTGTGGAGAACACTCCACATGCTCCATCCGTCAGATAAAATTCCATTACAAACCTATGGATGTGGCCGACTCGTGAAGGAAGTAGGTTGCCAGCAGATGGGCAGTCCTGAGATGGGGAGGGTAGAAATCTCCGTCGCCTCCCTCTCCGGTCTGTCCTGCTGCTGTGTCCGATTGTTTGCTCTCGGATCATATACTAGACGAGTAAATAATTATGGTTGAAGAAATAACAATGAGTAACGTTGAAGGTAAATATCTATTTATGATAATAGAAATATGAATATACTATGATATTTTAGCCAAATCTATTTATAAGTGGAATCGTTGGATACCTAGCATTCGCGCTAAAATTATTCCAGCACACGCGCACTATCACCACTTCACTTCAGCTCACTGTCATGGCCGAACACTTTCATAACCACTAAAAATCTTTCAGCACACGTGGTTTCGCGATAAACGATGCTTCAGCCCACACGCATTTGCGCCACTTCAATACAGCCCATTGTCAGAATCAGCTACGAGTCGTACCATTTTGCGGGTTATCACTTTAATGAAACTTCAATAAACTGTCATAACCGCTGAAAAAACAGTATTACTTACCACCTAACAGCATTAGTTAGGTTGTATGCCAGTGACCGATACCTTAATTAGGTTGTATGCCAGTGCAGATATGACAGTGGCTGGTCTAATTGAGAAATGCTATGAATGTTCGCTGTTAAAAAATGGTACCGTAGGTAGATAGTCGGAACAACTTGTGGCTGATAAGATAGTTGGCGGAGATGAAAAGGACTAATCTGACGTTAGTTATAAAAGAATTTAGCGCCAGGGATAGCAGCCTGCCGTTTTTTAAGCGGTAGGACAGTTTATTGAAGTTTCACCAAAGTGATAACCAGTAAAATGGTACAACTCGTGGCTGATATGACTGTGACGGATCAGCCAGGGGCTTCTCTGAGTGAAGGATGTCATAATTGTGGCGCAAATGCGCGTGAGTTGAAACATTGTTTTGCGCGAAAGCACGTGTGCTGAAAGATTTTCAGCGATTATGACAGTGTACGGCAATGAAAGTAAGCTGAAGTGTAGTGGCGATAGTGCGCATGTGCGGAAATAATTTTAGCTCGAACGCTGGGCTCCTTATCCAAGATGGCCACCTAAATGAAGGTAAAAATCTGAAAGACATATCAAAGTGTTCCCCAAAACCCCAGTTTGGATTATGTGGATATTGTTTAAAGTGTAAGAGCCAGTTTTTGGGGTCTGTGTTAAAGTAATTATAACCCAATTTCGTTAAATATGGTTCCACGGCATTACCGTTAATAATGGTGCCAACTTAATTATGTCAAATGATAAAGTTGAAGCAGATCAAAAATAAGAGACCACACAAATTACAGATCGATCCAAACAATGATCCTTCCTTCACAAGAACCATGACTATAGCCGTCATCCGTCAGACCAAAAACTCATCAGCAACGGACTAAGATGGCATATCATTCATTCACCTTAAACATCTCGGTCCACACGCATCGCGACCCTCACAGACATTTCTGACTTTTCCATACTACACAATACAATACCCATCACATGGATGGTGCTGTCGGCACTGAAGCCAGACCGAGACTGAACGTATCGCAGGAATTTACAACAACTACCTACGGTCATTCCAAAGAGTTGATTACAACACTATTAAAAAAACTCATTAGGCTCATCAACTTCTACGCAAACATCGCCAGGTCCTCTGACCTTGCACCCGCACATATCAACTCCCTATAATAAATACAGAGCATGGCCTCACGCATCGCAACTGGCTGTACACAGACCGCACCCATTTCTCCCTGCATGAGGAATAAAAAGTTCTCTCTCTCAAATTTCATTTTGATATGAGAGGGACCCAAATTTTAAACAAAATTGAAGACCCAACACATCCCTGCCCCATCCTATTGAATTCTCGTCAAACCAACAGACACCTACACAACACACTGGTAATACACTTCGGCTCTCTCATTACGACCATTCCCCAACCTACAGACAACCCACCTATGTACAAACAAATATACACACACACTTCACAGCACTTGCATTGGGTGAACACAGAGTCAACACGGTTCTACATGGTCACCCGCCTGAGGTGGACGTGGATGAGCTGGAGTTGCCCAGGGGTGACCGGGTCCACCTATCGCGGTTGAGGTGCTGGTACCACACGTCCCTCCTGTCATACCAGCATAAACTGGGGAATGTTCTTTCCTATCTTTGTTTGCGATGCCGAGGCTCGCTGGATACGGTCGAGCACATCATGACGTCATGCCCAGCCGTCGAACTCGCCAGACTCGACCATAATACTACTTCATCCCTCGATCTGTGGGAACGCCCGAGAGAGAGCATCAACTTCCTCAGGCACGGAGGCATAATATAAATGCCTGCACCTGCTGAAACCCTCCCAACATGCGCATGTCGATGGGTTCTTGGGTTTCGGGCTGTGCGCTGGCTGTGGCTACATCGCAGAAGGAGCTGGGGTTGAGCAACAACAACCACAAGGATAAAACACGTATCAAGTGACAAAAAAAAACGCGTTACAATTGATCAAGAAAAGTTCCAACTATATCAACACACATGTACGGCAGGTCGTCAGTCCTTGTGGGATGGCATACCATTTTTAACAGAAAAAACTAAGACAAACTGAATCCACAGGTGCTTACTGGGAGCCTATCACACCCTACGCGCCGCAGATCGCTGCGTTAACAGGCATGTATAAATCTCTTCCCCCCCCTCAATATCCAGCAATAATTAACAACAGTGTACCGTAAAAATGCACTGCAAAAAATGAATAGCTTAGTTGACAGGAATTGACAATGAAGGCCCGTTGACCGCGATACGGAGCAATCAGCTACAAGTCGTTCAGTTTTGTAACTTTCATGGTTGAAAATGATATCAAATAAATGGTTGCTCGCACCCAGACATATTAAATCTAGCTGATTCTGTTATTGTCTGTCAAATATAATAGGCCCGATTCAGAAGTTAACGTAATTCCTCCGCCAGCATTTGAGGGGGACGGATACAGCGGCTAAGCTATTTTGTGCGGTGTTCCTATGTATGATAAAAGTGCTATTTTCATAAACTTGAGAGTAATGAGTTAGATATGTAGGTTTTATCAGCAAACCACAGCATATGTGCGCTATGGTAATTTCGGTGTTCAGTGTGTAGTCTTAAAAAGACTAGGCTAGGTAGAAATCACCCGACTGCAAAATGTGGCAGTAAGAAGCCACACTCGAGCGTACTATTTGAGCAACTTTCACATGGAATGGCGGCTATCAACTGGGTTGACTATAACCCCAAGCCTAAATGTCATGTTTATAACAACTTACAACTTTTTAAGTTCTTCTTTTACCCTGTGAAGTGTGCAGCTTAATTAATTTTATAAAGTGACACAGATGTGGTGCAGCATGTGTGTTGTGTAAATATTATGAATATTAGTTTGTATATATAGTAGTAGGAGAAAGCTGCGGAACGGTGGCAAAATCTTCAAGATTTCCGGAGGTTCTATAAAATATGTGAGTATAACCTTGTATTAACAGAATTGTACGTCGGCCTTGCCAGTCGGTAATCACTACAAGGAGTCACACCAACAATAGCATAACCTTGTAACTAGACTAAAGTAGGTAATACATTTTACTCTTTCCTATCACGAATTATATGAAATATAAATCTTCATAAATGATGTTGACAAGCTACATGTTCGGTGGTGCCATCATTCATGGATTAGCTGACTCACTGCAATTTTCCGGAGCAGATTTTTAGATATTTCCTTTCGATATATGACTGGATTTAATGCAACTTGCAACCTTTACTCTCGTAATGGAATAACCTAACAGTCAATATCGTTCTTTAAAATTTAACTCTTCTTTTTACTTGGTGAATAACTCAATTCATACAACATTTAATACCGAACCTTAGAAGCTGATCTCATTCCAACCTTTACTCATGCTAATACCTTCCCATCATTTAAAATTTAATAAACAGAGTGAAGCGATTAAAAGATGACAAGCAGAATGTTGCAAATTTAGCGCTTGTTTACCCGTGATGATAAATATTAAGTGCGATACATTTTCTTCCAGCTCCGTTGCTGGGTCAGCTAACTGGCTGGGCGACCGTTGCTGGGGCAGCTAGCTGGCTGGGCGACCGTTGCTAGGGCAGCTAGCTGGCTGGGAGACCTTTGCTGGGGCAGCTAACTGACTGGGCGACCGTTGCTAGGGCAGCTAGCTGGCTGGGTGACCGTTGCTGGGGCAGCTAACTGGCTGGGCGACCGTTGCTGGGGCAGCTAGCTGGCTGGGCGACCCTTGCTGGGGCAGCTAACTGGCTGGGCGACCGTTGCTGGGGCAGCGAGCTGGCTGGGCGACCGTTGCTAGGGCAGCTAGCTGGCTGGGTGACCGTTGCTGGGGTAGCTAACTGACTGGGCGACCGTAGCTGGGGCAGCTAACTGACTGGGCGACCGTTGCTGGGGCAGCTAACTGACTGGGCGACCGTTGCTGGGGCAGCTAACTGACTGGGCGACCATTGCTGGGGCAGTTAGCTGGCTATGCGACCGTTGCTGGGGCAGCTATTTGACTGGGCGACCGTTGCTGGGGCAGCTAGCTGGCTATGCGACCGTTGCTGGGGTAGCTAACTGACTGGGCGACCGTAGCTGGGGCAGCTAACTGACTGGGCGACCGTTGCTGGGGCAGCTAACTGGCTGGGCAACCGTTGCTGGGGCAGCTAACTGACTGGGCAAAAGAAACCAAGGACATCAAGGAGATTCTACGAATTAGAATCTCAGTACCAAGATGGACCTGGTGACGCCTCAAGAACTTGCAAGTTACGTCCTTGTATCTCTACCGAGGGGTGGAACTTCCAAGGGACATGACTGGCAGTTCTCGTCTACCCCTTATTGGATGGCTTGGAACATCGCTGCAACAGGCAGCCGACCAACTAGGCTGAGGACCATCAACCACCACGCGGAACACTTATAGATGGAAACGCTGCACTTCCCTGCTCATGGACACAAGGTGGTAACGTTCTGATCTTTGTTGCCCTTTATTTCCTGACAAACTTACATATATAACTCATTCCTCTCAAATGTATGAAAATAGCACTTTTATCATATATATGAACACCGCACAAAATAGCTTACCCGCTGTACGGCTCCGTGTTGTGAATGCATGACTTCCCTATGTTAAGTGTTGCCAACCCGTAGTGGGCTTAACCTCTGTGAAAACTCTAAATTCGTATTAGTTCTGATATTCTGCAGTTGGTTGTTCCAGTGGTGTTGGACTACAGCTGTGCGGTCTCATTGGAATTAGTCACTAAAACAATATGCATTGACGTTAGTTAATAACCATTTGTAGTGACAACTGTCCACTACAACTTCCTAACTCAAATGACCTATAAACAAAGATCAGTGAGCAAACAAGACAGTAATGCACAGGAACAAACAGAATTGGACATATTGAGCAGTTACTCTGCAAGCTATATTGGTTTACTTCGCTTACCATCATTTCCAATTTCGTATTGCTGCCACCAAAAATGCCCACAGAGGCCGCCTATACGTATCATAAGTCAAGCTGACCTGCATCACAGGCCAGTCCTGTATCAAATGAAGATGCAACTCTCATTTTGTCGACGTGCTCACCTCTTCTCCTTTGCACGCATCACGCGCAACATGCGTTGTGGGCGAAGAAGAAAAAGAGGACAGTCGACAGCAGCGTCCCCTGGCGGCACCAATCATGCTGTCATGGCAGCCAACATTTACTACTGATAATGGCTGGTGTCTGGCTGCAAGGGCTGTATGACAGGGCCTGTGGAAGCATTATACCATTGAAAGATATGATTTGACGGGAGAACGTCAGAACGATAGTATATCATGACTGTACGTTAGTAGGAATAGCATTGTAATAAATTGAAAATTACGCTGAGAATTTCCGTGGCTCTATTTAGATAGGAATAACCAGGAAGTTGAAGAAGTTACCTCCTGAAACTCCCTTCAAGTAATGCATTCATAGTGAATGACAAGTCATTATAAAGTAATTTCTAACATGAACGACTTCAACCGAGCTCTTGCTAGATGCCGCTAACATGGAACATGTATTTAACACTCATTTAACATGTTCATGAAGGAATATTATAAGAAACAGAACCAAAGAGAGGATATGACATCGTCGTTTAGAGTAAGTCTCCATGGACTTGAATATGAATTATCATTCCTCATATGACCAAAAAACCTGCTCAGAATTCGAAATTGAGTACCTATAGAAGGACAAAATCGAATACTAATATCTGAAAGGCTAAATGTTGTATTTATGGTAGTGCTCTAACTGTTTTCTATAACATCAGCCACCTACTGTACATAGTTTTCAACCGCAACTCAGTTGTCTCTGATATTATGGCACAAAATAACTTCATATATTGTCTGTAAATATGTTCCTATACATTTGTTATTTATTTTTTAAAATCTTGTGA
>SDVV010009558.1:0-16648 GCA_016164225.1 Gammarus roeselii | reverse complement strand
GCACCGCACTTGACCACAATGTCAAGAGGGTGAGATCTAGGTAGGTAAGATGTTTCTCACTATTCATCATTCGGATAAACTATCCTCCTGACCATGAAAATAGTTTAGGGACAAGTGACAGCATATGTAAGCAACAATTCTCTGCTTACAGCAAGATTTCCACATACTAATCAGATAGAACCAGACACAATTTTCTTTCATGGAATATCTCCAGCTGACACAGGTTTGTGCAGTCAAATGTTCATAGTGAATGCTGGGGCTTGAAACCTGGTCTCCATGCACTGCAGTTCAACCCTTATCTACCAAGGAAAAAGGGCACTCTTGTAGTGTATGAGATGAGCTTTTCCTCTACTTCACAAAAAAGTGCACATCTGCGAACATTAACTGTTTGATACACTACCAGCTTGAAAATTTATGGATTGGTGTACTTGTTTGTGCATGGCAATTCTCTGCTAGACCTGTAGTTACCGATGAATAACATGAGTGCACACAACCTGTGTTGGCTGGAAGCCTTCCATGAAAGAAAACGGTGTCTCATTCAATCCAATATTTATGAGGAATCAAGGTGCAAGTGGAGAACTGGCTATTACACATGAATTTATTTGTCCCTTATTATTTGTCATGGTCATACCCAACGTATATCCCAACAATGAATAGGGGCAGAAGCAAACCTGTGAGTAAATGTAAGAAAGACCTCACCTACATAGATACGCTACTTTTAAATCCTCTTGCCTTCATGGATAAGTTTTGCACCAAGGTGCATGAACACCAGGGTTCAAGCCCCCAAATTCACTTTGCACATTCATGACTGCACAACCAGTGTTGGCTAGATGTCTTTCATCAAAGAAATGGTCTTGGTTTATTTAATATTCATAGGAAGCTATGGTGCAAGCAAATAAATACCCAATACATCCTTGGATGTTAGTCGCTAAATTGTTGTCATGTGTGGGCAGATAGTGAATTGAAAGTCAATAGGTGCAGTGTCCATGCTTTCAAGGGTAAAAAAGACCTAACACACATAGATAGAGTAGTATTATGCACTCATGTCTTTGTGGATAAATGTTGGATAGCAGTGCATGGACACCAGGGTTAGAGATGCCAAATTCACTTTGTGCGTTCACGACTGCACACAGCCTGCCTCAGCTGGAAGCCTTTGAAAACATAGACATTAATCTATGTTTTCTAACATTTTTAGCCATCCCAGTTAACAACGCACATTGACATTATTGAATTGCACACTTGTAACACTAGAATTCTCTCAAAAATTGCTTCCTAAATACATTCAGCCTTCTTCACTCTATCATGTCTCAGCCCTAACAGCAGTTGGAAAACAAACAGTATACAACCCTATCTGTACTCCCATACCCAAGGTCTTGCACTCCTTAGTACCCTTAATTGCATTCATTACCAAACCCTCTTGTTTCACTCAACATATCACCTCAGCTTCCACTAAACTTTTTTTCTCCACATGCAAGCCATGGTACTTCAAACACATTCTCCTCCTACAACTCTGTTTCAGCAAACTGTGATTCTGGTCAGATAGTCACTCTACGAATATCATACTTCCTTACTTCAACATACATTTATGAGCAGCCTCTTCCTCTCACACACCCTACACAATCCAACATCAGTCAACACAATTTTTTCAAATCTACCACCAGTGCTACATCATGAGCCAACAACAACTGACTCGACTGTTAATTCCACCATTAAGTTACAACACCCCTGTGCTGTACCCAATTTATCTGCTGTCACCTCTCTGCTCCTTCCATCTACATATACATCAAACTGCCAGCAATACATAATGCCACCCTTTATCAGTTCTACTTCCACTGTGAAGCAAGCACTCACCTCCTTCCTAACTCAGATACATGCTAGGCTACCAGCAAAGGAACTCTAATGCTTACAACAAACCACTGTCTGCTGTACAGGAACAGCAACACCCCCACAATGCCTTCCCCACTACAAGTTACTTGTCATTGACCAGTCCCACAGCAAATATCTTATCTGCACATCCTTAACCACTGCAAAAATGCTATTCCTTGATAATTAAATTATCTGTACTGTCACGAATTTCTGTAGTTGGCACTTTCCCAGGAACTAACCCCCCAACTGCAATAAACTAATATTGTGCCACACAATCACCACCCCACCCAGCATCAAAGCCATTTGGTCACCTCACCAGTTTCAATCACTAAGATCAGTCATTCAGTCACCTCACCAGTTTCAATTACAAAAATCAAAGTGTAATATTTGTATTCATAGCATGAACCTCATAGTGATGGTAACTTTGCCCAAAATCAACATAAAGATCTACAATTCTGCACAACACAAGTTACTTTGTTCAATTAGCATCATCCTATTGATATATCAGATTTATAAATGGGACATTTCATTAGAAATTACTTTTGTCCCAGTTAGCAGGGTCATGGATGAAAAAGTAAACAGCAATAAACAATATTGCAGAGAAGTTCTATGTGACTCATGAAATTTCAATGTAACTAAGCACCGTTCACATACGTTCAGTGATTTACTTTATAACGGAAATCAAATATATTTCATGAAATATTTTTTCTAAGCAATATGGCTATGACATAGCTAATAAATGGAGATGAAAAACATTTTCTTGGCTGAATTTTTGACAACTATTACATCTAGAAACCTGTTAACAAACTTGGAACTAACCTGTGATTTTCCCAACAATGGTAAACTCAGTTGAGAAGAGTTCTTGTGCTGTAGAGCAATCTTTTTCATAAATTTCATGAGCAAGGATCACCTTGTTGAGCCGTTCTGAAAAATATAATGACCAATGCAACATTGAATCCATTGAGTATAACAATGCATCACAATTTCTATGTGTAGACCTTTCATGATGTTTTCTGTAAATCAATACTAAAAATGTTCAATACTGTTTGTGTTTTACATGAAAGCATTTAGTTCCAAGAAATGTTAATACTGTACAATCCTAAATCCTCTTCAAAAACTAGATTATAATATGGAGAAGCAGCTATTAGAATAGATGGCAATAAAAATCAATACCATCAAGCAAAATGAGTCAGGTAAACAAAAAAGTGCAATATTGTTGCAAACTTGACAGATGAATAATGATGAGCATGTCCATAGCTACTTTTCATTGACCCATACATATTCATTTTCGGAACACATATGACAAAATAGTTAATTAATGAGCAAATGTATTATTAACCCATTTCAATTTTTAGTTAGCTACCTAAAAATGAAAATTAGGATTTAATTTATTTTACAATATATATTCAAAACAGATGAGCAAAAGATGTTTTTGGAACATGATTTTTGAAAAAAGGGTGCATTTGATAGCAGAGTGATAATGAATTACAATTGGCTATATGAAAGTGGTTCAACCTCTATTGACATGACATTGGCAAGTAAACTGTCAACTAAGCATAATAAATACTCATTATTTGTGTAGGGCACAGAAGCTCCAGAGATTCTGTAGTGGTAATGAGATGAGAGCCAGCTAAATTTCTGAGAACTACAAGATGTCTTTTTATGTCTGAGCACTAGACAATTTATTACAATAATCATAGGATGTTTAAGAGTATAGTTCTTTTAGTTTAGAAAGAAAATACCTTATTGCACAGCAGTAAAAATAATATTCCTTATAGCTACTCTGAGGAGGAGAAAAGATTAAAAGTCTACTAATAATGGAAACTTGTGTTACAGTGGTTATTTAGCAAGTAGCTACTAGCTGTATTTTCAAATGTAAAAATGCAAATAACACACTGACTTAGAATTGATATCAAACAATGATTAGAACTAACAACTAGGGTTGAGTTTATTGCTCTTTCAAAGCATTGTAGGTTTGGAGGACTCAAGAACCAATCCATGAATTTTTGGACCATCCAAATCACTTCAGAGTGAGTATTGTTGTTCATACTTGAATTGACAAAATAAAAAATGTGTAACAGGATTACAAATCTGCTAACTCCTACTAGTCTTAACAAGCATCTAACATGAAACTGCAAGTGGTCATCATGTGGCTGCAATAAAAAAATTAAATATCATAGAAAAACTTATTATTGTAGTCTCAGACATTCCCAACAAAATACTGCAGGGATGAATATGGTGTCCTGCACTAACTTGATGCCATAGCATTAAAATTCAAGTAGCCATCGCACACCCAAATGAGTTGAAAATGTAACTTATAAATAAATGGCTACAAATTGCAGTTTTCAAACAATTGACCCATCAAAATTATGCTATGTAGAGCAATTTGCAAGCAAGCAAAATTGCTATTGGAGAGTTTATTAGCACTACCAGCACAAATAAACAAATGTGGAGTTCAAAGATTGTAATTACACAGAATTTATTAGTCTGATACTATAATATAATACTTTCCACATTTAATTCAAGTTATTTTTTATCAACCTAGGGAATCATACTCAGTTAAAAGCTGCAGTATATATACCTGTTAATATCTAGGATACTCCTTTTCAAACACCTTACCGTTTCTGCAGTGCAAATTGAACTTCGTACACATGTACCTTGGCTATTATCAACTGAAGCAATAGGAGCCATGATGTCAAAAGTTTGAACTATTACTGGAAGGACACAGGAATAAACACTTCTAGGAAAGCTTCACTGAAAATTACAGAAAGTCAACACAGGTGAAAGAACTGGATGGGGTTTATGGCGATTCTTCTTCATCCACTGATGGCACTTCTTTTAAACAAACTCACCAAGTAATTAAAATGTACACTACCATGTAGAAGTCACTGCAAACGATACATCACTCAGCGCAATGGGATGCACTTGCGGCATTTGTTAAGCCCAATCACACCACACTAGTGACACTTTAAACCTAACAAATTTGCCGTTCTTCATGGCATTCATCACATCTGGTCTGATCGTCGTATGCAACAAACGCATTCACAGAAAATTTGTAAATCAATAAACTGGCACCATTATTGGAATATACAATTGGAGCAAATTTTTGGTTGAAAATGGAAATCTTCCCACATTAAATTGTGTGATTGACGCTTATTTTCATTCAACACATTTCAAAACTTTGATAATTTCATAATACAGAAAAAAATTGTAGTGCGAATCAACAAAGTGATACCCCTTTCTATGCAAACTATAATACTTTCTTACTACATCCAAGATTATTTGCAAATTGGCATCAAGGGTTGCTAGCTATCTGAACTGTTTATATTTTATCTTGTCCAAAATGGCGTAAGAAGGAAAATGAAAATAATATTTTAACACATGGTTTTATTGACAAGGCACATTACTGCCAGAATAATCTCTATGAACTTGACAAGCAAGTTTATGATAATTGAGAGCAAAAAGATTGCAATAGTAGACCAAGACTTCAATTATTACATCTTAACTTTAAAAAAAATCATTGATTTCTTTATTAAGTAGCTAACTAGTTTTCTATGCAAACTATAATACTTTTTTACTAATCAAGATTGTTTGCAAATTGGCATCACAAGGTAGCTAGCTACCTGAACAGTTTGTATTGTATATCAACTGAATTGGTGGGTATATTAAGATAAATGAAAACAATGCATTTACATATGGTTGTTTTGACTAAGTGCATTACTGTCAGAATCTCTACCATATTGACATGCCAGTATCTTACAACTAAATAATAAACAAAGCTGTTCAACCCATCAATAGATTTTGGATTAATGTGATGCATAACAAGATTGATTGTTAAACCCTGACTATATACAAATTATTGTACCTAACAATACACTTCAGTTAACTTTTATAATTCCCTCATGGGAGCACTAGATTAGATCGGAGTGACCAGTTACAAGCGCACAGCATGTTTTTATAACTAATTTGAGTCACAGTGCAATATTAGATAGCAATGCCAATTGATTGGAGTGTTGAAGTTCTACAAGAAACAGAATTTATGGAAATTATAAATGGTTTCAAAATAATTGTCAAGAAAGGCACACATTTGATATTGTGTGTGATGCTGATGCTTAATAGATTGTATTAGACTTTCAAACTCTGATCTGAACATCTGTGATAATCGAAGTTAAATACTTAGGTGGTCCCTGGAAATTAAACATTTACATGAATGTAGACATTGTCAAGTGATTGAAATACTTGATAAATATAGTAAGGGCTAAACAATGTATGATTAAGAATTATAGAAATACACCAAGTTAATTAGGAGCAATTCCACTGACTAAGATTGCTTGCAGCAAAAGAAGACCAGCCCAGTATACAAACAATTGCAGGTTCAAATCCAGGAGAGGACGAGAAAACCGATACAGAAAGATAATACGATCACATATTGAAGTTAGGGCAAATTCAATGTGATTTGGCTATATAATATATTATTAGCAACTTCCAATAGTTGATCACCTTCAATATTCCACTACTTTACCCCACTTTTGTCTTTACAGAACTGTCTATATTTACTACAATAATCATCTGCGACATAATCACAAGGATTTCAACTCGTACACATCAAAACCAGCAATTTCAACACAATGCACCACCCATCAATTCAATCCTATACTCAGTGAGAATTTTTCAATTCAGAAGAATTCAACAGGCATCGAGTATTTAGCTAGTATATTACCAAACATCACTGCATCACATGTTAAACAATCTCAAGCATATTGAAACAACAATTGGATAACACCTTCCAAATTGTGATGACAACTGATCATGGTAGTAAGCATTCCTCATCAGTATGACTTCAAGAAAAACAAACTTGGAAGCTACTTAGTTTAAGGAAACAATGGCCATGAAGTTTAACATTTTTTCAAGTTTCAAACTATCACAAACTCATTTTCAAAATAAGGGCAACTCATTGCAAGTAAAAAAAAATACCAAAAGAAACGTGTGTAGCCCAGCCAAGTAACAATAATTCTTCAAATTTGGTGATATAACTTGATATTTGATTGGACACCTTTTGTGCCAACGCATCAACCTAAAAACTGCAAATAGGGTATCCTCACATATAAATTCCTGTAGGCAAAACTTTTACCTTTCCTAGATACTCTAGACTAGAGATTGAATGGACATCAAAGCAGTCCAGTAACCCCCGCGTCAGACAGTCAGGCCCCGGGCACACATCTTACCTGGGTTCTCAAGTTGGTTGTAGACGAGCACAACAAGGTCGACGAGCGAGGTCAACAGGGAGTGCTCGCTGAAGATGCTCGCCACGTCATCCACGATGAGCGCGCTCAGACCTCGAAGAGGCCCTACGCCACGTTCGGAAAACATCAGCAAGAGCCCCTTAACCGTTCCCACGATGATGTGGCTGCCTCCTGGCGGTGAAGGACAGAGAACAAATCACTAGCATCACACATGAACAGCCTCCTTACTATCCCAACAGTTATATGGCTGCTCCATGGCGGTTGAGGGTGGGACACGTCACTAGCAACATCGAACAACAGCTTCTTCACAGTCACCACGTTGTTGTGGCTACCCTCAAGTTGTGGAGGGAAGAAAATATTTCACTAGTATAGTATAGTCTAGTAGTAAGCCTGGGATGGGCTGAAGAGTAGTACAACTAGCCTAGCCTAGATGTGGTGCCCATCATTTATGGACTGCAGGTTGCTGAGGCCCCAACAGAGGTTGTCGCTTTTGGTGTTAATAGTCCAACCCACCTTTTCCATAGCAAAGGAGTGTATTAGTCACCCAGTGATTCTCAAGGTAATTTTCAAAGGTGTCGAAATTATTACTATTAATTACACTATGTGGTAAACAGTTCCAAATTGCTGGTTTCTTGATTGGGAAGAAATTTTTGGCAACTGATCTTCTGTAAGGTTTAAGCTGCCGTTTTGTCCACTATTTATATTCTTTGGGTTATAAACCCTATAAAAGAAGCCTTCAGTGCTAGCTCACGTAAATCCATTCAAGTATTTGACAGTTTCTATTTGCTTAGCTCCAAATTTTATTTTTCAAGTGATATCGGTCATCGTTTGTGTTGTGGGTATGTTTGTAATTCTCAGTTCAGGAATTATTTTTGTTGCTCAGTGCTGAACATATTCTATCCTGCTTATATCTCCTCTGAATCTAGAGAAACAACATTGTACTGCAAGATTTCATGTTGGGCCTGACGAGTCATGTGTATAATGGAAGCAAGATGTCCCTGAAACTGTAGTGGAATTTTTTCAATACATAGCCAAGTGCACTAGTGCTTTTCTTTCAGCTAGCTTCCACTTTGTTCCTCTATTTGAGATCTTAGGTGATAAATATTCCAAGATTTTGTTATTTGTCCATTTTAGAAATATGCTTGAATGCCATCACATGGTCAGATTTTCTAGCATGTTCTAATGAGCAAAACAGAACATTCGTCAACATCAAAGTTCATTGGCAATATTTTGGACTAATCCACAAGTTTATCAAAATTACCTTGGGCGTCATGGCCTAGTGGTTAGCGTGTCTGACTGCAGTGTCAGCCTCTGGTGCTGCATGTCGCAAGTTCGAGCCTCGGCATGGGCACGGCGGTCTTGTGTGCCTCCCCCCCTCTGTGTCAGCTTAACTTAGCCACCCTCTTAACTAGGAGGAAACGGCTGTGTCTACACAAACATTTCTTGGATAGTTATGAAATCTTGCTAACAGTCTGCTGTGAGAGAGTTTAGTATCATCTGCAATTATGGATAACTTACTAATAAAGTAGGCATCAAGGTTATTTATATTAGTAAAGAAGAAGGGCGCAATAACACAGCTCTTCTGTACTCCACATGTTAATGTAGACCGTTGAATTTTTCTTCGGCCTACACAAATCCGTTGCTCGCAACCAGTGAGCTAATAACTGAGCCACAAAGCCCCATTTTCAGTAAACGTTCATGAGGATCCAATCAAATTCTTCTTGAAAATCAAGTTAGATTAGCCTGGAGATTTTTTTTAGGAGTTTCAACAAAGCTGCCACCTGACAGCCTTTCCTGTTTTCTACCCAAGACGTTTATGGACTGGCCTTTAGACATTTAAGAGACCGGCCAGAATGTGTCACTTGGAGACAAGTAGGCTCGTACCTACAAACTTCAGCTTCCAATGGAAGTGTAGTGAAAGTAGAGACCGACACGCTGTCCACTCTGCCACTGAGCTGGTAAATTCCATCACGTTGCTTCTGAAGCCACTCAATGTGACGTGTTTTACTGTGCATTATAAATCTTTTCAAGGTTTTGTGAGCTACAGATGTGAGATTGATTAGTCTATAGTTCCCTGGCTCTTGCCTACTACTCTTCTTGAATAGTGCTGGGGCGTGAGTATAGGAGTGGTGTAAATTGTTGGGTGCACTGAAGAGCGTAATGAGCTGCAGGACGTTGAGGATGGAAGCAAAAAGAGAGCTGTAGAAGGGTGTCGTTGCGCCAACTGTGCTGTACGGAGCTGAGACTTGGAGGGTGGGAGCAGAGGAGAAAAGAAGGTTGAATGTTTTCGAGATGAAATGTTTGAGGAGCATGACTGGAGTGTTGCTGAGAGATAGGTTCACTAACGACATGGCTCGCATTAGAATGGGGATAGTGAAGAAGTTAGGGGACAAAATTGATTCGCGTGTTCTGAGATGGTTCGGGCCCATGGTGAGGATGGATGAAGGGATATTGGTGAAAAAGGTGTTGAAGTCAGAGGCGAGTTGACGTAGGCCTAGAGGGAGACCGAAGTTTAGGTGGATGGATGGTGTGAAGCAGGCGTTAGGAAGGAGAGACGCGAGTGTGGAGGTAGCGAGAGAGCGTGCACTGGATGTGCTTTCCTGCCCTAGGCATGTCATTGAGACGGGATGGTCGTGAGCGGAAGGGAAGGGGAGGAGGGCGGTCTTCATAACGCGGCAAGCGTAAACCAGCACGTTGTCGGGCCCTGCTGCCGACACTGACTTCGAACCGCACTCATGACCCCGAGGGTGTATTGCGGGGTTGCTGGCCGAATCCTTTAGAGCAAAAGAGCTAAGGTGTGCGAGTGGGAGTGTATGAGAGTGTGAGGTGCGCCTTGCCGTCGGCCATCCCCCTTCCTGGGAGATTTCGGCCTAGTGTCTGTATCTGTACGTTCACTCGAAGCTTTCTCTTTTCACACACTCTACCAAACTCAGACACTAGCCTACATAGCTTCTCCTCTGAATCCGTAACAAGGGCCGTATCATCCGCAAATATCAAGTGGCTCAACTGCGAACTCCGCCCATTCGCTGCTAACAGCTCCAAGCCATAACCCAGCACACTTGCGTTCACCTCCCTGACCACTCCATCCATATAGATGTTGAACAGCCAGGGAAACATCACACAGCCTTGTTTCAGTCCCAATTTCACTGTGAACCAATCACTTATCTCGCTTCCCACTCTGACACATGCTTGGCTGCCAAGATAAAAACTCAGCACCACTTTCAACTAATGTCCGCCCAGTCCATACAAACGCAACACCCTCCACAGCGCTTCCCTGTCAATCCTGACGTATGCTTTCTCCAGATCCAGGAAAGCCCAGAACACGCCCTTTCCCTTTGCAAGGTACTTCTCACAGACCTGTCTCACTGCAAAATTTTGATCGGCACACCTTTTATCACTTCTATAACCACACTGTTCCTCTCCAATAGCACAGTCCGTACAGTCTCCAATCCTTTTGATCAGCACTCTCCCGTACAACTTACCTACCACACTTAACCGACTGATACCTCTCGAGTTGCAGCATTCATTCTCATCTCCTTTGCCCTTATACAGCGGAACATCGCAGGCACTGCACCACTCAATTGGTACCACACTTGTCACAAAACACAAGTTCAGTAACCTCACCAACCATTCGACAATCGTAACTCCATCTGCTTTCATCACCTCCATCGCCTCCTGCACCTCTTCCCTGGTAATGACCGCCACAAGTCTCTCTCCCAAAACTGGCATCCGAGCACCACCACCCACAGCAACAATGTCAGCCTCTCTGTCATCCTCAACAACTCGTCAAAATACTCGGCCCACCTCTAACGTACACCATCACTTCCCAACAACAACTGGCCGTTTTCATCTTTCACCACTTCCTCCTTTCGAGTCTCTACCTTTCTCACCCTCTTCACCTCTTCCCAGAACATCTTGGTGTTCTTCTCAAAATTCTGGCACAACCGTCTGCCCCACATGGCATCAGCGTCCATTTTGGCTCTCCTCACCACCCGCTTCACCTCTTTTCTCCTCTCTTTATAGGCTTCGTAGGCCACCACCAACTTCACCTGCAACCACTCCTAGAACGCTCCTCTTTTTTGTGCCACCGCCAGTTTAACCTCCTCGTTTCACCACTCGCAACCTTTCTTCTGCACCCGCCCATACAGCGCGCACCACACACATTCTTTGCACATCTCAGCAACGAATATCTTAACGACTCCCATTCTTCCTCCACATCTCTCAGGTCCTGTCCTCTCACGTTGTCATATTCTTCTCTCAACGCCTGTCGGAACTCCTCAGCTCAGCTTCTCACATTCAGTTCACTCACTTTCACTACCAATCTACCTCCTCCCTCTCTTTTGTTGCCCTTCAACCTCTGCTCCACTCTTAATCTACCTTCCACCAGCAGATGGTCAGACACTCCTCCACTCACTCAGGTCAGTCCAGAATTGTTCCTTCTCCTCTCCACTTCGCTCGCTGCCAGGTCTGTAAGCACTCAAAAATACCCATCTTTCTACGCCTAACCTAACTTTCACCCACATCAATTTTGAGGACAACTCCTTCCACTCGGTAACGCTACTAGCCAACCAATCACTCAATATCAAAACCGCCCCTTCTCGTGCCCAGCCTTCCTCCTCATCAGACTTTCTTCCACTTATCACACCAAACTCACATTCTCCCTTACCTTTCAATTTCATCTCACTAAGCGCCAACACGTCAAACTTCCTCCTCACAAACATCTCACCAATCTCCCTTTTACATCATTCGTACTACATCCACGCACAATCAGCGACTTTAACAATGAGGAAACAACTTTGGAAAAGTCATCACCCTAGTTGTTGTATTACTGTTTGTGACAGGAGTTGCTTAGCACCTCATGCTGCAGTGCTCAGGTGCTCTTGAAGACTAATCTAGCACGTTCATGCTGAGGAGTTTGGGTTGTTGAGCCTTAGGAGTGTTCTTGCTGATATGCCAAATGAGCACCGTATATTGTTAATGGCAAAAGCTGCAATATCAACGTGAATAATAGCTGGTGCATATAACAATATAATTCTAAAGCAAAAATCTTCAAGCATCATGGGACTTGATCACCTCAAAAGTGTGGGCACAGCATAAACACAAATAGATTACATAGAGATTCAGGTAGTTGTTAGCTACTCACGCGGGTCTTCAGAGCCAGTGATGACACTGCAGATCTTGACGCCGTGTCTAGTAGCCATGGCCTCAAGCATGGTGGGCACGTTGGTTGCCACGTCTTGGCTGTCCGTCACCATGAGGATAGGTACGCCTGAGAAACATAGACATAGGACATGCTCATACACGTTTTCTACAAGCACACACAGCTAATTGTTTACAGTTGATTAGAATTTATATAGGCATGCCAAGAACATCCTACAGCAGTCTGCCTGGTGATGATTACCAATAAAACAGCTTTCCATAAAACAGATACAGACACTAGGCCGCATCCCACAGAAAGGGGGGTGACCGACGCCAAGGTGCACCTCACACCCTCACAACTTAACCCATGTGCTAAAGGGTCCGGCCGGTACCCACGCAACATACACTATGGGTCACCAGTGCAGTCCGAGGATCCGTCGTCAGCAGCAGGGCCCGACAGTTTTCACTGGTTTATGCCCGCCGAGTCCTAATGGCCGGGCCCCCCCTCCCTCCTACGACCATCTCGACAGCGGGATGCCAAGGGCGGGAAAGACATCAGAGCAGCGTCAAAATCAACCTTTCACAACCATTTTACACCAACGCCTGTTTATTGCACGCGCTCTCGCCACATCCTCATTCATGTCTCTCCTTCCTAACGCCTGCTTCACACCATCTATCCACCCAAACTTCGGTCTACCTCTAGGCCTGCGACCACTCGCCTCCGCATTCATCACTCTTTTCACCAGGCCTGCGACCACTCGCCTCCGCATTCATCACTCTCTTTACCAATCTCCTTTCATCCATCCTCTCCATTGGCCCGAACCATCTCAGAACACACGAATCCACTCAGTCCTCCAACTTCTTCACCATCCCTCCTCTGTTTCGAACCACATCGTTGGTGATCCGGTCTCTCAGCATTACTCCAGCCATGCTCCTCAAACATTTCATCTCGAAAACATTCAACCTTCTTCTCACCTCTGTTCTCACCCCCCAAGTCTCAGCTCCGTTGTAGTAGTGCAGGCCTACTACTCATTAGTATTTATGTTTTTCATCTTTGTTTTGTCAGTCTGTTCTAACCAATTTACCTTGCACCCCTTCATTCATCTTTCAATCTCAATAAAGTAACTTGCCCTTCCCTAGAAATTGTTTGCCTATAGTTATAATGTTGCTGTATGCTTGCTTCTGAAAATGCTTGTTATTTTATTAATTGTTTTTTCTGCTTTCTCCCTTGCTTATGCTTGATTAATGTAATGCATGCGTAAACAGAGTGCTTATCACACCTCACCACCCAGCATTGCAGGTGGAATATCATTGCCTGACGCTCCTGGAACCATCACCTTGATGTGCTGCAGCCCATTGTTCTCACAAGATTTGGCGAGTGCTGCTGTTGTGACCGGCTGTAGCTACAATGTCACTGAACCATTAGCCCTTTTCCGAAACGTCTTGCCCGGTGAAATACATTATCAATACTTCTGCGATGTAGAGAGCACATATTGCTTACGCCTGTCGTTTGTCTTGTGAGGAATTGATATTTTTGCATTCACCTCATACATTTCTCTGAATCGATTTTGTCTTGGTATCCCTGATTTCAAAAATTCAACATTTATTTGCCTCCTGAGTTATGTTTTGATAATCATCATATACTTGATTCACTGGTATTTAAAGTTTTTCACTACTTTTAGTTAATCACTTTCCTGTTATGCAATATTGGTTAAATGAGCTTATTCATATTTTTGTCCACTGCTGATCATTGGAGCCAAGGGTCACATTTAATTATTCATGTTTTACGTCTGTTTTGCCAATCAATTTTAATATTACTCACTCATGTATGTATTCTGTTAACTATCATATGTTTTATGAAGCTATGATGAAGTTTAACAAGGCAATGCCTTGTCAGTTAATTGTATAAGTCCAATGAATACTAAACCATACCAAGCACATGTCAGTAGCATGAGGCTCCGTGCTCAAGTAGGATGATAGGTCTTAGTGGGTGTTGGCAGCTGTCTCTGTAATGATTGCGGAGCAGTATTTTTTCTCAACCTGCTTTACTTAGTAGCCTGTTTTTTTTCGAGCCTCTGCATCTGCTCAGTGCCCCTGGCCGGTCTTGGAGTCCCAGCCAGCTGTCCTGGTTGCCTGCAGGGATACAGAAATAGGTGTGTGGATTTGTGGTTGGATTGTGAGGGTTCTTTAGCTGTCCCACAGCTCTGCTGTGAATGATGGTGGTGGTTAATGTTGGTGTCTTTTTAGGGTGGATTGTTTTAAATTTGAAATTATATCATAGATTAGGTTTATAATTTTTCAAATTTTAATGTGATTTTTTTCTGCAAATTTTTGGATTATTATGTTTTATTTGTCTTCCTAATTTTAGCTGTTGCCTGGAGATCCAGTAGCTGTGGGTCTGGCGTGTCATTCTTGGATGCCAGTCCAGGTAATAATTTATAATTGTTCCTTTTCAGGTCAATGGTCGGAGGTTATTGTACGCTCAATCCTGGGAAGTTGTCAATGACATTGTGTTAGCATAGTCTGTTTCAAGTTGAGTGTAACTGGGCCCAGTTAGTATGTGATGATTTATATGTTTCAGAATATTTGGTGTTTTTGTGATGAGAGGGTAGAGTTGTTGATGTTTTTGGCTATACTATGAGTTGCTTGTGACTTATTTTTGTATGTGTTGATCTCCTGGATGCCTTCCTTGTATTGATTCTTTTGGTTGCCAGTCATTGTTGATGGTCGTTCTGGAGAGTTTTTGGGCTGTGATTGTGTTTTCATTATTTTTTGTTTATTAGTCATTTTAGGGTTGGGTATATTCTTCTCACTATTCATGATTAGTTTCTGCTGTGGTTGAGGATTGGTGCCCACTGTTTTGGCCGGTTGGCATTGAACTATGTGCAGTGGATGTATTCTGCCCGTAGAGTGGATTGCTGGAGTGCTGTGCTGGTGATTTGGCTGGTTGGATTCTTGTTGCCATGTAAATCTATTGCGCAGAATAATAGGCATAGTGATTTGTGAGCGTCTTCACTGCAACATGAAGTTCTGAACGGTCTGTCTAAAAGAATCAGTTTCAAGTTTTTATTAATTGAATAATAATTCAACCTTCTTCCTAATGAATGTTTACCTTGTCATCAAAGTCAATTAATTTTGACCTAGTCAGAGAATACCTAATCATGCTCAATATAATCTTAAACACAGCTGTGATACCAACTGTGATATGCAATCTTGAATTTGCAATACCTACTGCTATATGTTTTCAAATGTGATACCTTTTAATTGTTCACCTATTTTGTCCAGCTTGCCATAGAGTGGCTTGCTTATTTACGCCTATCAAGCTGCTTTGTTCACGAGTTTTGTAAGGTTTTGCCCTTGAGCTCAAAGAGTTAGACTCCCAATTGTTGTAAATAGTTCTGTCAACTGTTTCCATAAGTTATTTCACTACTAATTTTATTCCATTTTGGTGCAAGTATTTTTAGGCCTTGTAGCCGGGGCCTTAGAATCATGCTACTGTATCCACCGCGTGTTGTAGAAGGCGACTAAAGGGGCGGGGCCCCCGTTGCCGGGAGTAGAATCGCGCTACCGCAACCCCCAGCGTGTCGTAGGAGGCTACAAAACGGGGCGGAGCGAAGGGGCTAGGAATTCCGTTCTCTGTAAAAAACTTTCCTCAAAAACGGCAAGACAAGCGGGGGGAGGAGAGGCACACGCCCCTCCAAACCCTATTGTTAGGGTCGCTGAATGTGCGTGGCTGTAGTACGAGTGATGTAAAGAGGAGGGAGATTGGCGAGATGTTTGTGAGGAGGAAGTTAAATGTGTTGGCGCTGAGTGAGACGAAGTTGAAAGGTAAGGGCGAATGTGAGTTTGGTGTTGTAAGTGGAAGAAAGTCTGGTGTGGAGGAAGGTAGGGCACGAGAAGGTGTGGTCTTGATATTGAGTGATTGGTTGGCTAGTAGCACTACCGAATGGAAGGAGGTGTCCCCAAGATTGATGTGGGTGAAAGTCAAGTTAGGCGTAGAAAGATGGGTATTTGTGAGTGCTTACGGACCTGGCAGCATGAGGAGTAAAGAGGAGAGGGAGCAATTCTGGACTGACCTGTGAGTGTTTTAAGAGTTTTGGAGGTCATTTCAATGTAGTTGTACTGGGTGACCTTAATGCGAGAGTTGAAGATGAAATGGTGGAGAATGTCATAGGAAGGTATGGCGTTCCCGGTAGAAATGACTGGAGAAAACCTGATAGGTCTGTGTATGGAGTGTTATGATTGGCCTCATCTGGCACATGTTTATATACAAAAAGACTTGTAACGAACACTATTTTATCAAGGGGTGCGTAGAGTGTGTCCATTGAAGCGGCGCAGGACTTAGGCCTGTTTAACTTTTAGCTCAAATTTCAAGGAGGTCCCTTGCCTTGCATTAATTT
>SDVV010009557.1:0-16648 GCA_016164225.1 Gammarus roeselii | reverse complement strand
ATCAAATTATTTATTTTATGGATGACTATAAAAAACATATGTTGTAGTAATGAAATATTTATCATAAGCCGAATATATTTGTTGATGACATAGAGGAAACAGAAGATGACACTATCTAAATACCAGTTCAGTAGATATTTGCCTGCTATTAACCAACTTTAGTTGTTTTTCTCAGCTTCGATCGTGGTACTCCGGGGAAATATATGCATTGGCAGCAAAAATATTGATAATTAAAGAGATCAGTTAAACATAAGCTAGCGGAGACTTTTTCATGTTGTGTTCTAATGTCTTGACTCAACTTAGTTGATGAACAGAGCCCAAGTTTACGGCATAATATTGAGGGAAATTTCTCCACGTGAATAATTATTCAAAGTGTGTATTATAACGAAATAAAACATATCAATGTTTTATGTTTTATTTCAAAACTTTTAGATCATCTAAGAAAATGTATGCGACGATAATAAAGATTAAAACTGAGCAAAAACGATTCTGCTGTTAGACCTCGTTTATTTCAGAGACGAAATACCGTAACAAGGGGCCATTTTTTCACGGGAAGTAACAATGGAAATGTCCAGCCGCCCTAGGAATACGCAAAGAATACAATTCGACCAGATGGTCAGCATGGACGGCATGAATAGAAACCTTCAAAGAGCTGCACATCAAAAAAGGTAATTTGGAAGACAACACGCCTCGCATTGCCTTAACATGTGTTTGAACACCAGCATGCACCCGCGAGAGCGCAAATTTTACCGCAAGTTGAAGAATACTGACCTATAATGTAGGGTTTAATTCAACCTGACTCCAGCCGCCTCACTTTGACCTAACCGGCCTAAGGTGCCCTGCCAATCAGGTATAGTCACTTCGCATCCCTTATAGGTATATAGTTTTGTCTTGAAGGTAAGCTTAGTGGTAAAAATACCTCTTAGGGTTAATGCATCTCTAATAATACCGGTATGCTGGTATGTTATTGTACAGGTACCCCCAGGGGTGCCATCTTTGCGGCACCCCTGGGGATACCTTGTGAAGCCTTCACAACCAGTCAACTTGAGTATCTGTACACCAAAACTTTAAATGAACATTTTTCAAGTATTCACACTAAGGACATATTTATTTATGTATAGAAAAGGACAAGCTTGTGGGGGATTATCATTTATTAAGTCACCCCGCGTAAAGCTTTTGGGGAAAACACCGTCTATAACCACCAGGATGTAGTCACTACATATCCCCTGCACAGCTTCTGGCAAAGGTAGTGTTATCCCCTGCACAGCTTCTACCCAAGGTAGTGTTATCCCCTGCACAGCTTCTGGTCAAGGTAGTGTTATCCCCTGCACAGCTTTTGGCAAAGGTAGTGTTATCCCCTGCACAGCTTCTGGCAAAGGTAGTGTTTTCCCTGCACAGCTTCTGGTCAAGGTAGTGTTATCCCCTGCACAGCTTCTGGCAAAGGTAGTGTTATCCCATGCACAGCTTCTACCCATGGTAGTGTTATCCCCTGCACAGCTTCTGGTCAAGGTAGTGTTATCCCCTGCACAGCTTTTGGCAAAGGTAGTGTTATCCCCTGCCCAGCTTCTGGCAAAGGTAGTGTTTTCCCCTGCACAGCTTCTGGTCAAGGTAGTGTTATCCCCTGCACAGCTTCTGGCAAAGGTAGTGTTATCCCATGCACAGCTTCTGGTCAAGGTAGTGTTATCCCCTGCACAGCTTTTGACAAAGGTAGTGTTTTCCCCTGCACAGCTTCTGGTCAAGGTAGTGTTATCCCCTGCACAGTTTCTGGTCAAAGTAGTGTTATCCCCTGCATAGCTTCTGGCCAAGGTAGTGTTATCCCCTGCATAGCTTCTGGTCAAGGTAGTGTTATCCCCTGCACAGCTTCTGGTCAAGGTAGTGTTATCCCCCGCACAGCTTCTGGTCAAGGTAGTGTTATCCCCTGCACAGCTTCTGGCCAAGGTAGTGTTATTCCCTGCACAGCTTCTGACAAAGGTAGTGTTATCTCCTGCACAGCTTCTGGTCAAGGTAGTGTTATCCCCTGCACAGCTTCTGACCAAGGTAGTGTTATCCCCTGCACAGCTTTTGGTCAAGGTAGTGTTATCCCCTGCACAGCTTCTGGCAAAGGTAGTGTTATCCCATGCACAGCTTCTGGTCAAGGTAGTGTTATCCCCTGCACAGCTTCTGACCAAGGTAGTGTTATCCCCTGCACAGCTTCTGGTCAAGGTAGTGTTATCCCATGCATAAATTCTGGTCAAGGAAGTGTTATACCCCTGCACAGCTTCTGGCCAAGGTAGTGTTATTCCCTGAACAGCTTCTGACAAAGGTATTGTTAATGAGGATTATCCTCTGCACAGCTTCTGGTCAAAGTAGTGTTATCCCCTGCACAGCTTCTAGTCAAGATAGTGTTATCCCCTGCACAGCTTTTAGTCATGATAGTGTTATCCCCTGCACAGCTTTTAGTCAAGATAGTGTAATCCCCTGCACAGCTTTTAGTCATGATAGTGTTATCCTCTGCACAGCTTTTAGTCATTATAGTGTTATCCCCTGCACAGCTTTTAGTCAAGATAGTGTTATCCCCTGCACAGCTTCTGGCCACGGTAGTGTTATCCCCTGCACTGCTCCTGACTAAGGTAGTGTTAAGGGGGATTAATGGCGGCTGACTAAAGCGCCTCTCGTTCAGAAGCTCTCTTGGAGGCGGTTGTAAACGAAATGGGAGGCGAACAGTAGACCGTCTATGGAGGGGAAAAGAGTAGACTGCACGGAGGGGGGTGGGAGCAGCTGCTCCTACCTTCCCCCACCCCCAAATGACACCCTTGAGTATCCTTATTAGGTAATGGTGTCACATAAATATAGAGTTTTTTAATCGGCAAGTATCGCCGGAGTCCCTAGCAGGTAAATATTGGTTTCGTTATCCGTCGTATCGTAGATGTAGAAAGCATGCAATGCTCTGTAGCGTAGATGTAGAGAGCATGCAATGCTCTGTAGCGTAGATGTAGAGAGCATGCAATGCTCTGTAGCGTAGATGTAGAGAGCATGCAATGCTCTGTATCGTAGATATAGAGAGCATGCAATGCTCTGTAGCGTAGATGTAGAGAGCATGCAATGCTCTGTAGCGTAGATGTAGAGAGCATGCAATGGTCTGTAGCGTAGATGTAGAGAGCATGCAATGGTCTGTAGCGTAGATGTAGAGAGCATGCAATGCTCTGTAGCGTAGATGTAGAGAGCATGCAATGCTCTGTAGCGTAGATAGCATGCAATGCTCTGTATCGTAGATGTAGAGAGCATGCAATGCTCTGTAGCGTAGATGTAGAGAGCATGCAATGCTCTGTAGCGTAGATGTAGAGAGCATGCAATGCTCTGTAGCGTAGATGTAGAGAGCATGCAATGCTCTGTAGCGTAGATGTAGAGAGCATGCAATGCTCTGTAGCGTAGATGTAGAGAGCATGCAATGCTCTGTAGCGTAGATGTAGAGAGCATGCAATGCTCTGTAACAAAGATGTAGAGAGCATGCAATGCTCTGTAGCTTAGATGTAGAGAGCATACAATGCTCTGTAGCGTAGATGTAGAGCATGCAATGCTCTGTAGCGTAGATGTAGAGAGCATGCAATGCTCTGTAGCGAAGATGTAGAGAGCATGCAATGCTCTGTAGCGTAGATGTAGAGAACATGCAATGCTCTGTAGCGAAGATGTAGAGAGCATACAATTTTCTGTAGCGAAAAAAATACCTCGTGTATAAGAAATTGACAGAATTTCTAAACTCACATTATTCGCTATTTATTTAGCATTTGATCAAAAACCTTTTCCAGAATGAATTATTCAATTCACTATTTATTAGGCCTCCGTCCAAAGTTATTATCCAGACTTACTAATTAATTCGCCATTCATTTAGCTTTCGTCCAAATCCATTTTCCAGCATTAATTTGGACCCTTTCTTCAAATGTAATAGCTGAAAAATACATTTTATGTTGAACTCCTTCATGGGAGAGTATTGCTTGTTTCATTTCGTTGTTAGCCAAATAAAATTTGTCAATGATCCAAGATCAGATTCACAAAATCCTAAATTATCAGTTCTTAATGTGTTTGAAACTCATTTGAACAAGATTTGAAGAAAACGTTATCATTTTTGTCGAGATTTAAATAACGAATTGCAAGTCTATGACAAGGTGAACCGAGTTGTAGAAAAAATACATTTCTTCCTATATCTCAAAGCAGGCATGGAATACATCCTTATTAGTGTTTAAGTCAGTTCATATATAATCGGTATGAACTTTTTGTATACACAAAGAGCTCAAAACGCTATTTCTCATAAGACTATTTAAAATTCGTTCATATTTCGCCCTTTGTTGACGGTTCTCCAGATCATTGGGCATCAAGTCAGGCAACTTGGACCACAACAATGTCAAACATTTAAAACTGAACACTCTCCAATGTGATTGCGTTGATTAGGCCGTGTTGGATCATTACTTTGTCCACAACTTCCTAACAGGACCAATTACGGTGCTCCTGCTAATGAATCTACGTTCGATGCTCTCTGTGAAATCTACGGTCGTTGGCCTCTGTGAAATCTACGATCGTTGCCCTCTGTGAAATCTACGATCGTTGCCCTCTGTGAAATCTACGATCGTTGCCCTCTGTGAAATCTACGGTCGTTGCCTGCTGTCAAATCTACGATCGTGGCCCTTCGTGAAATCTACGATCGGTGCCCTTCGTGAATTGTCCGATCGTTGCCCTCTGTGAAATCTACGATCGTTGTCCTCTGTGAAATCTACGGTCGTTGCCTTCTGTAAAATCTACGATCGTGGCCCTTCGTGAAATTTACGATCGTTGCCCTTCGTGAATTGTCCGATCGTTGCCCTCTGTGAAATCTACGATCGTAGCCCTTCGTGAAATCTACGATCGTGGCCCCCTGTTAAATCTACGATCATGGCCCCCTGTTAAATCTACGAGTGTTGCCCTCTGTTAAATCTACGATTGTTGCCCTCTGTGAAATCTACGATCGTTGCCCTCTGTGAAATCTACGGTCGTGGCCTGCTGTAAAATCTACGATCGTGGCTCTTCGTAAAATCTACGTTCGTTGCCCTCTAAAATCTACGATCGTCGCTCTCTGTGAAATCTACGATCGTTGCCCTCTGTGAAATCTACGATCGTTGCCCTCTGTGAAATATTCGATCGTTGCCGTATGTGAAATCTACGATCGTGATTCTCTGAGAAATCTACGATCGTTGCCCTCTGTGAAATCTACGATCGTTGCCCTCTGTGAAATCTACGATCGTTGCCTGCTGTGAAATCTACGATCGTGGCTCTTCGTAAAATCTACGATTGTTGCCCTCAGTGAAATCTGTGAAATTTACGTTATAAATAGAAAACGATCGAAGAATTTTAGAATTAAAATTTATTTAGTTCTGATGATCGTGGAAAAATGTCAGGAATATCACACTATACGCGGATAACGTGTACCAGTTATCGTCACAGTGAGGTGTTCAGAAGGCAACACTTGCTTCTTAAATGTACCCGATAATTACTTCGAAGTATTGGTAATTAATAAATATACATTTTCATCTGCACTCTCCATTCCCCATTGTTTATTATGTCAAGACTAACGAAAACGTTACATTGACCTATTGATTTGTAGTGAAATAATTAAAATGAGTTAGGGCAACGTAAATTTAAGTAATCATGACGAAGTACTGTTTCCACGGAGTACTTTTCACACTGAGTACCGTTCACACTGAGTACTGTTCACACTGAGTACTGTTCACACTGAGTACTGTTCACACTGAGTACTGTTCACACTGAGTACTGTTCACACTGAGTACTGTTCACACTGAGTACTGTCCACACTGAGTACTGTCCACACTGAGTACTGTTCACACTGAGTACCGTTCACACTGAGTACCGTTCACACTGAGTACCGTTCACACTGAGTACCGTTCACACTGAGTACCGTTCACACTGAGTACCGTTCACACTGAGTACCGTTCACACTGAGTACCGTTCACACTGAGTACCGTTCACACTCAGTACTGTTCACACTCAGTACTGTTCACACTCAGTACTGTTCACACTGACCTTTAATAACAAAACAGAGAGTAGAAACTGTCAAACATGGGATTGTTTATAAATGTTTGGCACACAAATCACAAACTTGGAAACTGACTATATTGTTGACATAATAGGTTACTCATGAGCACGATAAAAAACATTTAACGAGCTATGGCAATGAGCTGATATTTGAAACAAGTTCCAATACGTACGAGATAGCAGAATATGTGAGAATATGAAACGGGAAAAAAGTAAATAAAAATAACAAATGGTTCACACGGTAAATTGCTAGAGGAAGTGAATTATTTGTCGAGAATTCCTGCACGTCGGAGTTCATTGCGGTAAAAGTACCTTTACCGCTACACGTTCTTATGTCATTGGCAATCAAACTCAAAGGTTTAGCGGCTCTTTAATTATTCAAATCTTTGTAAACAAACACTGCAGCGGAAAGGATATAATGGGGGAAATTTGACAAAAGAGAGACACAGTGCGGCCTCGTCTGCTAGCATGTGATAGTGTTCTAATAACACGCTTTTGATAAAAAATGGTAGGTCTTAGGTTAGTTTTGTAGGTAGAAGCATACACGTTTATACAGTAATCCACAAAGGTATGAATAGACTGTTGTACAATAGAATTTTTGCAAAAGTTTGTAGGCCATTCGAATTTTGTACAAGATGACACGATTTGGATAAATTTTTGGCAATCGAAGAGACGTGGTCTTTTCGGTTGAGAAACTTTTTTTAGGATTTCGTGAGAAACTTTGTTTAAGCTTTATTTTCTATTTGTTAACCTTCCACTTCAACCCGTGTGCTAGAATTCGTATCTTATTCCTCGAAATATCCTAACCTGCGTTAGGTCGACATTTTACGTCAGGTTATTATAAGAGAACCAGTTTGAAACGTGGATAAATTAGATTATTCATGGTAGAAATGGTATCATTACGATTTTTTTCAGTCAAATACACTGTATTATCATCTGCAAAAAGGATGAAGGGCAACCTACTGCTATTGTTTACAATGTCATTAATGCAGATTAGGAAGTGCAAAGGTCCAAGGATCGACCCTTGCGGCACTCCCATATTAAGCGTCTAACCATATATTACTGTTTATTCCAACTCAGTAGGTTTTTTATATCATGTTTACCTGATCACAACAATTGCAACAGTGAACTTCCCACGATCGAAGCCATCAATAACATTTCCAGTTATATTTAAATAAAGCATGCTCTGTATTCACAAAACCTTGAAAGCCACTGATTTTGGCTAAGTAGGTTATTAGGTACAAAGTGAAATTATTATCTTCCCTAGCTTTTTCAAAACTTTGCTTATCACGGGCAATACAGATACAGGGCGATAATTCTTTGCCAGTTCTGCTTTATTTATGCATATTGGATTATTTTTTGCGATTTCAGATGAACCTAGCAAAAGTTTGCCGAAGAAGGGATTTATTTATGAGTTGGGTCAAGTGAGTAACAGTAATCCCTAAGATTGTTTCAATTACATTGGTTGTGATGTTCTCCCAGCCACTGCTGCTGCTACTTTTAAACCATTCATGATTGTTTTTACTTCGTTCTCTGCCTCAGGCTGCTAAATAATGTTCTAATGGGGGTGTCGTTGCGAAATTCCATTAGTATAGATGTGCTGAGGATACCAAGTATACCATTGATAATATTATTGATAGCATTTGAAATTATTTTTGGATGAGAGAGGATCTTGGCATCAGTAATAAATTAAATCCGATTTCCTCCGAATATTTTTTCCACAAAAATCTACTCCATTTTTTCCAGACATTTAGTATTTCCTTGAAATGTTTCAATCAAAATTTTGAATATAATTTTGCACCGAGGATACTAAGTATATTATTGAAGAAAAGTATTGTAAGCATTTGCAATGATTTTTGGATCAGAGAGGATCTCAGCCTCAATAATAATTAAATCCGATTTCCTCTGTTTTTTTTTTTTTCTTTTTCAGACTTTTCACTGTTGCCCTGAAATGTTTCAAGCAAGATTTTGAATATGATTTTCAAGAGTATTAGTAGTCAGTCTAGCGAATGCATTTTTTGAATGTATATATTCATGTCTAGGCGGGATGGGATACCTTTTGAATCGGCTGTACAGTCAGTCTTCTTCCGTAAAAGTAAACCCGGACTCATTCACGCATTCGTAACTTGTTTGTGATGATGCCCTTTTAATATCAGAGAGCAGGACTTGCGAAACATAAGTAACATGATTTTATTAGCAGAATAGCCAAATAGTTATTATTCTCATGAGCATGAGGTTATTCTCAATAGCAGAATCTCCCGGAAAAATAACAAAGGATTTGCAGCGAAAGTGCACCGAATGATAAATAACGTTCAAATAAACGTCTAGAAGGGACAAAAAACGCGAATTTCTCGTATTTTTTCCAAACTTTGTTAATGAGCAAAACAAAGCCTGCAAAGAAGAAAGAAAACAGCTCGCGGCATCACCGGCGGCTACATCGTGCGTCTGGCAGCAAGATTTATAAGAAGACATCCAAGACTAATGAAGTGAGATTCTTTTTTGTTTGCATTCGTAAAAATAGTTGTGGATACGCCATTAGGAGCTGTTCCAGTCAAATGGAATTAAATATGATTACCTCAATATCATAAGATACGAAACTACTTAATTCACACGCAATGATGAGTAATTTTCTGGTTCCTCTTCGACAAATGAACTCAATTCGTCAACCAACGCATTGCAGAATTATCGATTATCCTCGAGGTTTCAATGCACTGATCCTATCGCAGATGACAGTCATGGCGAATACATTAATTTCAGATTTTCATGCATTTAGAACGCTATCCGTAGAGCGACGTATTTCGACTCTGAGCATCCAGCTATGAAGTGAAATTGGGTGCATCAGGAGAGCTAGCCAATTACTCAAGTGGAGAAATGAGCTTAACATTGAAATCAGTAGAAGTAAAGACTTGCATAAGCCTTCCATTATATGCGGTGTTTTTTTATCCGATTAGTCCCCACAGGAAGTGGCTGGCTGTATTCGTGACCCACAACTAAGAGACTTGCAGTGAATCTCAGTAAGTGACTGACACGAAGTGACTCACACAAAGTGACTCACACAAAGTGACTCACACAAAGTGACTCGCTCGACGTAACTCACACAAAGTGACTCACACGACGTGACTCACACGACGTGACTCACACGACGTGACTCACACGACGTGGCACGCACAAATTGACTGGCACAAATTGACTGGCACAAATTGGCTCGCACAAATTGACTCACACAAAGTGACTCACAAAAAGTAACTCACATGACGTGACTCACACGACGTGACTCACACGACGTGATTCACACGACGTGACTCACACGACGTGACTCACACGACGTGACTCACACGACGTGACTCACACGACGTGACTCACACGACGTGACTCACACAAAGTGACTTAACAAAGTGATTCACACAAAGTGACTCACACAAATTGACACGCACAAAGTGACACACACAAAGTGACACGCGCAAAGTGACACGCGCAAAGTGACACACACAAAATGACTCACACAAAGTGACACTAAGTGACTCCTACAAAGTGACTTTCAAAAACAGACTAACACAAAGTAAATCACAGGAAGTAACTTCCAGAAAGTGACTCACAGAGAGTGACTCACAGAGAGTGACTCACAGAAAGTGACTCACAGAAAGTGAATCACAGAAAGTGACTCGCAGAAAGTGACTCACAGAAAGTGACTCACGGAAAGTGACTCACAAAAAGTGACTCACAGAAAGTGACTCACAGAAAGTGACTCACAAAGTGACTCACAGATAGTGACTCAAAGAAAGTGACTCACAGAAAGTGACTCACAGAAAATGACTCACAGAAATGGACTCACAGAAAGGGACTCAGCAATGGACTCTCAGCAAGGGACTCTCAGAACGGGACTCACAGAGAGGGACTCACAGAAAGTGACTCACAGAAAGTAACTCACAGAAAGTAACTCCAGGAAAGGACTCAGACGGAATGATTCACATGAAGTATCTCATTTTGAAGCAACCAACAATAAGTGATTCACAGGAAGCGCCTCACAGGAAGCGCCTCACAGGAAGCTCCTCACAGGAAGCGCCTCACAGGAAGCGCCTCACAGGAAGCGCCTCACAGGAAGTGCCTCACAGGAAGCGCCTCACAGGAAGCGACTCACAGGAAGCGACTCACAGGAAGCGACTCACAGGAACGACTCGCAGGAAGCGACTAGCAGGAAGCGACTAGCAGAAAGCGACTCGCAGAAAGCGACTCGCAGGAAGCGACTCACCGGATGCGACTCACCGGATGCGACTCGCAGGAAGAGACTCACATGAATTGACTCACAGGATGCGACTCACAGGATGCGACTCACAGGAAGTGACTAACAGGAATCGACTCACATGAAGCGACTCACTTGAAGCGACTCACAGGAAGCGACTCACAGGAAGCGACTCACAGGAAGCGACTCACAGGAAGCAACTCACAGGAAGCAACTCACAGGAAGCAACTCACAGGAAGTGACTCACAGGAAGCGACTCACAAGAAGCGACTCACAGGAAGTGACTCACAGGAAGCGACTCACAGGAAGTGACTCACAGGAAGCGACTCACAGGAAGCGACTCATATGAATCGACTCACCAGATGCGACTCATGGGATGCGACTCACGGGAAGCGACTCACAGGAAACGACTCACATGAAACGACTCTCTTCAAGCGACGTACAGGAAACAAACGACTCACAGTAGCGACACAGAGGAAACGCTTCTCAGGAAGCGGCTCCTTGGACGCGACTCATAGGAAGTGCCACACAAGAAATGACCCACAAGAAACAACTCACATAAAGAGACTCAAAGATAGCGACTCACAAGAAGCGACTCACAGGAAGTGACTCACAGGAAGCGACACACAGAAAGTGACTCACGCTAAGCGACTCACACGAAGCGACTTACAGGACGACTCACAGGAAGCGACTCACAAGATGCGACCCACCTGAAACGAATGCCAAGAGACGACTCACTCACAGAATGTGACTCACAGGGTGTGACCCACAGGGTGTGACCCACAGGGTGCGACTCACAGGATGCAACTCCCAGGATGCGACTCACCTCAAGCGATTCACAGGAAGCGATTCAGGGGAAGCGCCTCACAGGTAGTGACGTACAGGAACCGACTCACAGAAGCGACTCCCCGGAAGCAATTCACAGGATGCAAGTTTCATGAAGTGACGTACAGGAAAAGACTCACAGAAGTGACCCACAGACGTGACTTATTCAGTCAAATATTTATTTACCAATAGCAAACGCAAGGAAACTGTGTATATACAGTAAACCGACACTGGTCTCCATTTGTGGAAGGCTGCTCCAGCTTTATGCTTGCCTCTCCAAATTTACTAGGAAAATATCATTACAACTTCAAAGGGAGCGCGCATTCATTATCTTTACATTTGCTGCAGCCGCGGGCTTCGAAGGGAAGTACATGTTTTACAAAATGGAAGTGAAGCAGAACATTCCTACTTACGTATAACACACGACTATATATTTTCTATATTATACATTTTTTTCGTAGAGAATTCAAATTTTCTGCTAGAAATTAGTTACCATCCATTAAAAAAAAGGAGTAGAATTCTATCTTGAATAGATTTCTATTCCTAATAGAACATCCCACGATCGAAGCCATCAATAACATTTCCAGTTAATTTTAATAAAGCATGCTCTATATTCACGAAACCTTGGAAGCCACGGATTTTGGCTAAGAAGGTTATTAGGTATAAAGAGAATTTATTATCTTCCCTAGCTTCTTCAAAACTTTGCTTATTACGAGCAATACAGATACAGGGCGATAATTCTTTGCCAGTTCTGCTTTATTTATATAAATTGGACTATTTTTTGCGATTTTAGATGAATCTAAAAAAGTTTGCCGAAGAAGGGATTTATTTATAAGTTGGGTCAAGGGAGCAACAGTAATTCCTACGATTGTTTCAATTACATCGGTTGTGATGTTCTCCCAGCGACAGCTGCTGCTACTTTTTAAACCATTCATGATTGTTTTCACTTCGTTCTCTTCCTCAGGGTGCTAAATAATGTTCTAATGGGGTTTCGTTGCGAAATTCCATTAGAATAGATGTGCCGAGGATACCAAATATACCATTGATGATATTATTGAAAGCATTTGAAATGATTTTTTGGATCAGAGAGGATCTCAGCATCAATAATAATTAAATCCGATTTCCTCTGGATATATTTTCCGAAGAAATCTACTTAATTTTTTCCAAACATTTACTATATACTTGAAATCTTTCAATCAAGATTTTGAAAATGATTTGCACCGAGGACACTAGGTATATTATTTAAAAAAGATTATTGAAAGCATTTGAAATGATTTTTGGATCAGAGAGGATCTCGGCCTCAATAATAATTAAATCCGATTTCCTCTGTTTTTTTCCAAAGAAATTTACTCCATTTTTCCAGACTCTTTACTGTTTCCCTGAAATGTTTCAATCAAGATTTTGAATATGATTTTCAAGAGTATTAGTAGTCAGTCTAGTGGATGCATTTTTTGAACGTTTATATTCATGTCTAGGCGGGATGGGATACCTTTTGAATCGGCTGTACAGTCAGTCTTCTTTCATAAAAGTATACCCGGTGTCACTCACACATTCGTAGCTTGTTTGTGATGAAGCACTTTTAATATCAGAGAGAGGACTCGAGAAACATAAGTAACATGATTTCATTAGCGAAATAGCCAAACAGTTATTATTCTCATGAGCATGAGGTTATTCTCTATAGCAGAATCTCCCGGAAAAAATAACAAAGGATTTGCAGCGAAAGTGCACCGTATGGAAAATAACGTTCAAACGAACGTCTAAAAGGGACAAACAAAAACGCAATTTTCCCGTATTTTTTCCATCTTTGTTAATGAGCAAAACAAAGCCTGCAAAGAAGAAAGAAAACAGCTCGCGGCATCACCGGCGGGAACATCGTGCGTCTGGCAGCAAGATTTATAAGAAGACATCCAAGACTAATGAAGTGAGATTCTTTTATGTTTGCATTCGTAAAAATAGTTGTGGATACGCCATTAGGAGCTGTTCCAGCCAAATTGAATTAAATATGATTACCTCAATATTATTTGATACGAAGCTACTCAATTCACAAGCAATGATGAGTAATTTTCTGGTTCCTCTCCGACAAATGGGCTCAATTCGTCCACCAACGCATTGCAGAATTATCAATTATCCTCGAGGTTTCAATGTACTGATCCTATCGCAAATGACAGTCATGGCTAATACCTTCATTTCAGATGTTCATGCAATTCGAACGCGTTTCTGTAGAGCGACGTATTTCGACTCAGAGCACCAACTATGAAGTGAAATTGGGTGCATCAGGAGAGTGAGCCAATTACTCAAGTAGAGAAATGAGCTAAACAGTGCATAAGACTTCCATTAAATGCGTTTTTTTTATCCGATTAGTCTCCGCAGGAAGTGGCTTGCTGTATTCGTGACCCACAACCAAGAGACTTGCAGTGAATCTCAGTAAGTGACTCACACACAGTGACTCACACACAGTGACTCACACAGAGTGACTCACACAAAGTGACTCACACAAAGTGACTCACACAAAGTGACTCACACAAAGTGACTCACACAAAGTGACTCACACAAAGTGACTCACACAAATGTGACTCACACAAAGTGACTCACACAAAGTGACTCACACAAAGTGACTCACACAAAGTAACTCACACAAAGTGACTCACACAAAGGGACTCACACAAAGTGACTCACACAAAGTGACTCACACAAAGTGACTCACACAAGGAGAGTCACACAAGGAGACTCACACAAAGTGACTCACACAAAGTGACTCACACAAAGTTACTCCACACACAAAGTGACTCACACGACGTGACTCACACGACGTGACTCACACAAAGTGATTCACACGACGTGACTCACACGACGTGACTCACACAAATTGACTCGCACAAAGTTACTCACACAGTGGGACTCACACGACGTGAATCACACGACGTGACTCACACGACATGACTCACACGACGTGACTCACACGACGTGACTCACACGACGGGACTCACACGACGTGACTCACACGACGTGACTCATATAACGTGACTCACATGACGTGACTCACCCGACGTGACTCACACAAACTGACTCACACAAAGTGACACGCGCAAAGTGACACGCGCAAAGTGACACGCGCAAAGTGACACGCGCAAAGTGACACACACAATATGACTCACCCAAAATGACTCACACGAAGTGACACCTAGTGACTCCCACAAAGTGACTTTCAAAAACTGACTTACTCAAAGTAACTCACAGGAATTAGTTTCCAGAAAGTGACTCACAGAGAGTGACTCACAGAAAGTGTCTCACAGAAAGGGACTCACAGAAAGGGACTCACGGAAAGGGACTGACTAAAGGGACTCACAGAAAGGGACTCACAGAAAAGGACTGATAGAAAGTAACTCACAGGAAAGGACTCAAACGGAATGATTCACATGAAATTTCTTATTGTGAAGCGCCTCACAGGAAGCGCCTCACAGGAAGCTCCTCACAGGAAGCGCCTCACAGGAAGCTCCTCACAGGAAGCGCCTCACAGGAAGCGCCTCACAGGAAGCGACTCACAGGAAGCGACTCACAGGAAGCGACTCACAGGAAGCGACTCACAGGAAGCGACTCACTGGAAGCGTATGGCAGGAAGCGATTAGCAGGAAGCGACTCGCAGGAAGCGACTTGCAGGAAGCGACTCACAAGAAGAGACTCACAGGAGGCGACTCACAGGAAGCGACTCACAGGAAGCGACTTACAGGAAGCGACTTACAGGAAGAGACTCACAGGAAGTGACTCACCGGATGCGACTCACCGGATGCGACTCACCGGATGCGACTCACAGGATGCGACTCACCGGATGCAACTCACATGTAGCGACTCACAGGAAGCGACTCACAGGAAGCGACTCTCAGGAAGCGATTCACAGGAAACGACTCACAGGAAGCCACTCACAGGAAGCGACTCACAGGAAGCGACTCACAGGAAGCAACTCACCGGATGCGACTCATGGGATGCGACTCACGGGATGTGACTCACGGGATGCGACTCACGGGATGCAACTCACAGGAAGCGACTCTCATAAAGCGATGTACAGAAAACTACTCACAGCAGTGACACAAAGGAAACCCTTCTCAGGAAGTGACTCCTTGGACGCTACTCATAGGAAGTGCCACACAAGAAACGACTCACAAGAAACGACTCACATAATGAGACTCAAAGATAGCGACTCACAGGAAGCGACTTACAGAACGGAAGGCGACACACAGTAAGCGACACACAGAAAGCGACACACAGAAAGCGACTCACACGAAGCGACTCATAGGAAGCGACTCACAGGAAGCGACTCACCAGATGCGACTCACAAGATGCGACTCACCTGAAACGACTTCAAAGAAGCGACTCACTCACAGAACGTGACACATGGGGTTTTACTCACAGGGTGCGACTCACAGGATGCAACTCACAGGATGCGACTCACTTCAAGCGACTCACAGGACGCGATACAGACGAAGCGCCTCACAGGTAGTGACGTACAGGAACCGACTCACAGAAGCGACTCCCAGGAAGCAATTCACAGGATGCAACGTGGCGACCCCACGTTGCAGCCCTGGCGACCCGATGCAAAAGGTCGACGGGACTTATCCAATCGGTAACATCCCTGAAGTTCGGTGCCGACATGGACAACGGAATGACGTTGTTCAGAGCAATAATACGATCGCGCATGGACTACGGAGCCGTTGTCTACGGATCTGCAGCCAAAACTACTCTCGACCCTCTCTCGACCATCGCAAACAATGCTTTGCGTATCACAACCGGCGCGTTCCGCTCCACTCCTATCGAATCACTTAACGTGCTCGCTAACAAACTTCCACTTCCGCTCCGGCGAGACAAACTTTCACTACGATACTACTTTAAGACTAGAAATCTTATCAACAACCCAGCAATCAGCTACAATACTAACATATCTGATAAGCGCCTTTTTGCGGCTAAGAAGAATATATGACCACCATTTTCCCTACGCGTGGACATCCTGCTGACCTCGCTCAACATCAATCGAAAAGCTATTAAGCCTTCATTTTCCTACCGAATCCTTCAAATTAACACACCAACATGGATGATCAACCCACCACCGGTCAACCTAGACCTGCAAATCTACCCTAAAGCAACTACTCCAACCAACACGTACCGACAGGAATTCTTAAGACTACTCGAGGAAGAATATTTAGAGTACCGTCACATATATACACTGACGGCTCCAAAACCGCGGACGAAGTGGGAGCCGCCGCTGTGTACGGGGACACTCCACTCTCGGCCACCCTCCCACAAGAGGCCTCCGTGTTCTCTGCGGAGCTTCGTGCACTCGAACTAGCCGTCTCTATCGCAAAAACAAATCGCCTCCCCAAATACGTCGTATTCTCAGACAGTCTGAGTGTCCTCACCCAGCTTAAAACACTGCATTATGAACATCCTGTTCTACGTAAGATGCAGCACGATCTCTTTGTGATGACCGAGACGGGTCAGGCAGTGGAGTTCTGCTGGATCCCCGGGCACGCG
>SDVV010009556.1:0-16649 GCA_016164225.1 Gammarus roeselii | reverse complement strand
CCCTTGCCCTCTGCGCCAACAATCCGCGGACTGTAATGGTTAATTGTTCTACTCATCCATCGCACAAACATTTTTCTGTGTAAGGGTTTTACAGCGCTGGGAGGGGGAGCAGAGGTTCCAGGATTCAGAGGGGCCTCTATAGGGTCCCCCAGTTTCTCAAAAGGCTCCCAAAGGGTCTCAAGGGAGTCCCAAAGGGCCCCAGAAAGATCCAAGTGGACCACCCCAAATCCACCCGGTCTCCCGAAACCCCGGGTCCTCGAGTCCCGCGGATCCCACGAGTACCTCCTCTCCCTGGGTCACCTTCTCTCAACCAACCTCGTTACATATAATAATAATGATAACAAATTTAAAATTCATCACCATGAAAAAAGGGCAGAGAAAAATAATAGAGCCCAAGCAAGAAGAAATAATAAAATACTAAAATAAAGTGTTAATGATCTATAAAATGAATAAGCATCCATCCACCCCAAGTTTCGATTGCTGAACTGATAGCAACAGCTCCCTAGTCAATGCGTGACCGTACTATTGTTCTGTACAACGTCATGCCGGTGTTTATGTCCGCGTCCGTATTTCAAGGCTTTTACTGCGAGGATAATTATCACTGCCCTTTAGCAGGGGATCTGTTGAATCGGTTGGAAAAAAAAATATTTTCGCAGATTATCGCGAATAGCGATGGTTCTCGCAATGCCTTCGTTTGTCAGAGAAATTAAAGCATAATCTGGTTAAATTAAAGCCACGTTTATCCGATGAGCGGTGTATTGCTATGACGAACAGTGACGGTTAACACTCGTTCAGTTTAACTGGATTTGATTAGATTTGGGCCTCTTTTCCACCAGAGCATCAACGTGAGTCATAATAGGCTCCCCCGTAGGGCGTTTAACTGGAGCTTTGCAAACGATTGCAACTTGAAATTGTCTTGCACAATTTTTCTCTCGATTGGATGGATGTCACAAGATGAACAATGGTAATAATGACGAGTGCTTCAAGTTTGAAAAAAATAGTTCAGTTCACGTCTACAATACTATTTAGAGTAATTTGGTTTACTGTTGGGCTGAATCGTCCTTCATGGCGTTCCGAGGCCAATAAACCAAGAGAGGCTCAGAAAAGGGGAAAAAAAACAAGAGGTCGAGAAACTGAATATATATTTGAACTAGTCACAGATGTATTGTAGCTACATGAAAACTGTGATATCACTCTCATAACTGCTGATTCCGAAGCAATAGTTCTAATATTACTCTGATGAGGCTCACAATACAGTGAAACATTAGCGCAGGTTCAACAAGAGATGCGGTGCATTAGAGAAAAACAGAGACTAAAGCAGCAGCGATGGAAACAGGCGAGCCATAAAAGAAAAGTGGAACAAGAACAGCACGTCCCTGTTGCAATACTGTTAAGAAGGGACACTCAGTCCATGTTGCGATGCTGTCAAGTAGGGACATTCGGTCCTTAAAAATTATTGCAGTGAATGCAAATAACCCTTGCCAATTATAAACTATCTATAGCAAATTTGTAGAATTATTCAGTTATTAATATATCAGAAATACAGTCATTTTGCTTCAGAAATTAGCAATAAAATCAAAATACCTCAGGGCAATATGAATAGTTTCCTTATCTTTGAAAAAATCAGTAACAAATTTGGTTGTAAGAACACAAAGTCCTGCTGATCAAAAAGTGGCAATGAAATATGACCATGGAAACAGTATTCTCTGCGTCAGCTTTTCATCAGTGTTTAGGTCTTGTGTTCTCGTAGCTGCCTTTGAAGCAGTACCAGCTTCCCTATGCCAATTACGATACCCCATCAGCAGAAACACATCTCTGAGAGTACTATTCGGTCCCGTCCAAGGCGCACCGCACTCCTTTCTCCTATGACTACAAAACGTAGGTTTACATATGCCACTGCTTTGCTCGATGAATTTTCGGCTATTTCCATAACAGGTTGGAAATTGTGGACCGAGAACTTGGCCTACCGGTATATACACCCTGTTAAAAATACATATATTAAATATATACTTGCGGTAAAAGATTAGTTAGCCACACACGTGCCGTTGATGATGTACTGTGGAGAGAAAATGTTAAGGTAATCGATTCTTTGGGTAAATATACGAATAACATGTAACGTAAGATTAAAATAGCTCTGGAAACGTGATCAGAGATATCAGCCATGGACTGGGAGATAAAAAGACAAGAAAATTGCGCGAAATTACCATAAATTACATTTATATTGATAGAAATGAGAGCGTATTTCTAATTAACACAATAAAATATCTATGATGCTATTCATTAAAAAAAGCATATTTGATACTAAATCAAGGCAAAGTGCTGAAAGAGTACAGTTTGCCTCTTGAGAGGGGTGATTCTAACCTTCGGATGGTTTCAGCATGCAAAACTCTCCGTGCACAAGCCACATACAACCTGAACCTGATATTCATGATGTAAATACATTAGACAATACTTGGCCATGAACACTGATACTCCATAACAACGTCATTAATTTCAACCCTTCACAGCTTCTAGTCTATAATGCAATAAGGCAGATGTGAACCTAAAGGATAAACAGTCAAATGAAGTCAATGCAAGAGAGTGAAACCTATAAGTTGATAAGCATTATCGATTGTTTGCGTTCACAGCAGCCGAGTTTACCGCAAACTGACTTGAACTACGATCAATAATCCCCTCGTGCATAGTATCATGTGGTCCTGATCGCGATGCCGAATAATATAGCTGAAAACGATTATACTCCTTATAAGCATATCACAGTAACAGCGCGGCGCTCACGACACGAGGCACTGCAATTCAAAAAGGCCCTTCAGATGTCGCCTCAAAATCAGTTCGCAGGGGTTCTAGATTCAGGTGGCAAGGTTTTTGGAGCAAGCAATTTTCTGGGCAATCAAAGGTTGTCGTTAGATAGCTTCTGTTCTATAGCATTCGCAGACATGAAATACAAAACTCTATGGTCTTTCTCAGTCATTTTTAGAACTACCTTGTACACTTTAACAAGTCAGCAGTCACTTGGACAAAAGCTATGGAACCTTTGATTGTCGAGAGAATACTTGTGCAAAAAAACTAACCCTTTAATCGCGACATGTAAACCTTACCATCTCAATCTCGAACCCCAGCGAACTGATTTTGAGGCGCCGCAGTGCATCGAGGGCCCCGAGCGGTTATTGTAACTGTCCAAACATATCATGTTGAGTAGGAGGAAGGCACGTGTTAGTGGTAACAAAGGGAATCTGCTTGTGCTTCCGAGTGCGGATCCTTCTCAAAATATTAGCAAGTTACTTACTAAAGAGTTGCGAAAAAAAATGCAGCGCATAAAATGTATATGCGGTTTCAAGCATTCAGATGTAGCTCGTTCACATATCAAGGCACTTAATGGTTAACATTGCATATGAAAAAATTTATTGACCGTAACAACGCAGTTTGCTTAGTGCCACTGACTTGGAAACACACGACTCAAACCATATAGCCCTATCGATGCGTTAGAAACGTCCCTCTTGGGTTCACTGACGTGAGGTTTCCAGTTAATCACCTCTAAATTCAACGCCATGCTCAATTTGGTTCGATAAGGGATGTTCAGAGTCTGTTCGCTTGAAGGCTACTGTTCTGTGAACGCCGCCCTCCGAATTACCAGGCATGACATGTAGCGATCAACACTGGAGCTGTTCAAAGACATTGTTCAGTTTGAATAATAAACGCCCATCATTTATAGTTAAGGTAGCATTACAATTGATTTAGTCATCGAATCATTGCGGTGGTGATGTATGTAAAAGATGAGAGTCGCCTCATTACCGTAACAGGTCAAGTCGAATTGGAACTAGGAAAGCAAATGCTCTTCAAGGTCAAGTTTGACTTTCTTTCCATCGGAACTCTTGGACAAAGCCATGGAAGACTTCCGTCGAGGGGTCTAAGGGGGCGGAATTCAACACAAGGTATAACACATCACGAAGGTTCGAACATCATTAAACTACATATTCATGCTATTCGAGCTATAATCAGGAAATAAGTGGTTTAAAATTAAAATACTGGTCATTTCGAAAGCATATTCTATGTAATATTCTACTCATAAATGACCAGGCTAAATTTAGTATACACATTACAGATGCATCAGATGAATGAGTTCCATATAGAATATCGTACGCAATTCAAGTCACACATTTGCTAATAAAGGTCATATGTATATTGATTGGCTATAAACATAGGAAGTAGACCTGAAAGGATTGTACAGCAGACACGGAAGTAACCCTGAAAGGATTGTACAGCAGACACGGAAGTAACCCTGAAAGGATTGTACAGCAACCACCTAGAAAAAATATAGTTCAAGTCACAAAATAAGGCGGCTGAGAAGCAGAGTTGCATAACTGCATTTGGCTTCTCGTAGACACATTATTGAACAGCTGATGTTGTTATGCAACTTTGCTTCTCAGCCCTTCAATTATAGCCAAGCAGAGTAGAGTATACATGGCAAGAAATATAAAAGGAAACAACCATAGGCTATCGGGATGAAAGCAGTCTCGAGTGCTGACCTTCTCCTTCACAGCCTCATGAGCAATGCACTGAATTGGATATAAAGCGCCTTTACTCTCGAGGACCAGCGAATGTTGACATAGTCGTCCTCGCAGGGCCCACTAAAGGACTGCTATACGAAGTGGGATTAGTCGTGGATGCGGTACAGGGATCATGATGTACGGATTCTACTGTCGGACCAGGAAATGTTGTCCATTTTAAACCATTGATACAGTCGGTACAACAGAAACAGAGGCAAATGCAGAAGAGATAAACTGTTTATTATAACAAGATTGATTGTACAGTTTTGTCACAAGAAGATTGTACAGGTAACGTTGCGATTTCTTGCATTAGTACAAAATCGAAGGCCCAATACAAGATAGTGAGCTCCTGGGGCAACCTAAACCTCACGTACTAATCCATACATTCTGACTCGAATTAAAAGACCTGAAAGAAATATGTCCTAAGTGGACATAACTCCGAGACAAGTCGATACCTGACACTAATTAACAGGAGACTTTAGTCGATTCTTTTTTTTCACAGCAATAGAACGCAAAAATTGCACGGGTTATTCATCTGCTTTTAACAGAGGTTCGAATTCGGACATGGTTGAGAAAGAGAATGAAAACTACACGGCAACAATACAACATTTTGGGCTAGTATGGCGCGAATATTTCATTTAGTTCTGACAAAAAAACTGCGCGTCATTTACATGGTAAACAGAGGGTAGCGAACTCTGTATTCTAGATTATATTAGAATGACAAGGCTTTCTAGTGCGATGGAGTCAAATTACAGTTCAAACCCAGTTGAAATTAATACTGAACTTTGTTTTGGATCTATTCTAACTGGACTGTACAAGGTTATAAGCGTTTATTGTGTAACGATGGTGCACGTCCGAGAACTTCCTAGCTAATTTATAAGAATAGAACTTGATCTTGATTTCTGTTCAATCTCTTTGATGCATTTAGAGAAATTTGGGAGTTATAATGGTCTGTCAGTTTCAGGATGTTCAAGTTTCAAAAACATCCGTAAGAGAATTTACTCGAAGGTCATTTATGACTTAATAGCTTTCTTTAGCAGTACATCTATTGTAACAATTTTAGATTGCAATATTATAAATAACGCATTAGTTCAATACCAAGCATCGATTCCGTAAACTAAGGACAGATCTTGTGAAAAATTTATTCGAATTAGTTCGGATGACTACAGAACAAAACGGTCGATGTGATTTTTATCAAAATAAACAACATGGAATTAAATTTTGTTTATCGCGTGAATTCAGAAATTTCAATTTTTTGTGAGTAGCAAATTGAATTTACGTTTATTAGAGAACAACGTGTAATTCGTTTTCATCATTACTGCCGATTCGGTTTGTAGACAGCCACTTATTTACATGTTCAAGTTTCTGGTTTTGCGTCGGTCAAGCATCTGATGGTGCTTGAAGGCATGCAAGTAGGTAAGGTACAATCATCAGCAATCAAGGTATGGTTGAGACAGGACGATGCGTTAACTATGTCGCAACTAGGAGCCCAGGAATAGAAAACTGAAAAGATTCGATTGACGAGGCTATCTAGCTCACTGGAGAAAACGTTCTTTTAGCGCCGAACATCAAACCAGCAACTAGTGTTGCATACAATTATAGACAAAAACTAAATTATTGGTTCAGAGTTAAGTGTACTATAGCGTATTCAATTATTTTTCGGCGGTGAGTGTCATAGGTATGCACGGGTGGCACAGGCAATCTAGGGTGCTGAAGCCATATGGTCCCAGCCCTTCCCAGGTTTCAGCAAGGAGGATTACCACTCGACCTGCCCTGGTCCAGTCCCAAGTATTCGCAGTCGTCCTTAGGGTGACAGGGGCAATGTGCCCCAACCCCTGGTGGAGCGAAAGACAAAGGAGAGCTTAGAACCGGGGATCCCATGCCCGAGATCCACACTCAGTATATGCTATCTCACGCATGAGAACGGCACGAATGGAAAGAAAATTTTTGGATCTAAGAAAAAGGTTGCATGAAATAAAGAGCGAACCTTAGCCGTTATTAGCCACTCGAACGGAGAAAAACTAGGACCGGTGTGTATATTGTGCGTGTTTATGTGCAACGACTATTGGGAGAGTTATTAAGTGGGAGTTTGAGATAAGACCAAATAAATTTGAGCTAAATCCAAAATGCAAATGAGGTGAATCAAAGTCAAAGTATATTAAGAATTGGGGATTAGATTAGAGTGACATGGCTTTCTAGTGCACTGGAGTCTATGTCCTTCCGTCACCGAACGTGAGAATGTATGAGAAAAGGAGATTTTGATCTGATTCTCATTTCCATCCGAGCCTCAACGCGAGTCATAATAGGCTACCCCGTAGGGCTGGATGATCATGGATTGCAGTAGGCTCGCACGCCTCAGTGTGCCAGAAAAACAACGCTGTTCAAGTTAGTAAAATTTGAACATTTAAGCAGTGTCAGGCGCACGCTGGTGCGCACAAGAAAAGCGCCAAGACGAAACTGATCTCAGCTTCCCATCTTTTAGAACTTCAAGAGTAATTTGTACGCACGCTAGGGCGTACAAGTAGCATCGTCAAGACTAGTACAAGGTTTACGGCTACACGGACAAAGCCAGCTCCGACAGCAACGCAACACAATGTTTACAGCTACGCGGTCTAGTTTAGTAGAGGTACAATTTGTTCATTAAGGTAAGATAAAGACTCGGACAAAACGAATCCCTGCTTCAAACCACTCAGAACTGGAAGAGTGATATGCACGCGCGCCAGTGCCCACAGATAGTTTCGTCGAAATTGGTACAAGGACTATGGCTTCACGGATTAGATCAACTCCAACCGCAACGCGTCACAAGGTTTTATAGCTACGCAGTCCAGGTCAACCCCAGAAACTACATATGGTCCGTGCACGCACGAGCGAGCACTGACTGAAGAAAAAACACCCATTCACAAAATAACAAATAGGAACTCCCGCACAAATACACAAGCATTTTTATACATGACAAAATTGTGGATCATAAAGAGGAAAGTAAGGGCAGGTTTGTCATTGGCAGAAAAACTGTTCAGATTATTGATTTTGCACTTATTGTTCAAGGGGATAGGGGTGGGGGGGGCATAGGTCCTTTGGGTCCCAAAAGAGCCCGATCAATCCCGGAGGGTAACCTAAGTCCACCGTGTCTTCCCGAGCTCCCGGGTCCCCCGAGACCCCTTGTCTCAGCCCATCTCGGCTTGTCTCGAATCATTTCGGCCAGTCTCGGCTCGTGTCGCGAATAACTCGACTCGCCTCAACATGTTTCGACTGATCTCGACGCACCTCGACCAGCCTCGACGCGACCCTCGCCCTCTGTGCTAGTAATCCGCGGACTGTAATAATTAATCGTTCTACTCGAGCATTTCACGTATATACATTTTTCTGTGTATGGGTTTTGCAGCGTGGGGAGAGGGAAGCAGGGGTCCCAGGGTTCAGAGGGGCATCAAGCGGGTACCAAAATTCTCAAGGGAGTCTCAAAGGGTCTCAAAAGTGTCCCAAAGGGCCCAGGTAGGGTCCAAATGGGCCCCCAAATCCTCCTGGTCTTCCAAGTCCCCCGGGTTCCCGAAACCCTGGGTCCCCCGAGTCCCGAGGGACCCACGAGTACCCCCCCCATTCCCGGGTCACCTAGTCTCAACCAGCCTCGGTTCGTCTCGACTCGTCGCCTCGCCATTCGACTCGTCTTCACTCGCCGCAACCTGCCTCGACTCGCCTCGTCCCTTCCACGGAAAGTGCCATTCAAGACTTTCACTCTCTAAGGTCAACATCACCATTATTTCACCATTTAGCCATCAAAACGCCTAGCTGTGCTCGGACATTTATTAAGTGCCCGGGAGAGCGCAAATTCTCCCTACGTAGGTTGGACTAGACTAACTAACACACCGCATAGTCCACCAAGGGCCTCTGCGGTCGTCTAACGATATATAATTATATAGCTAATCCAAAATTGATCCACATGAAAAAGGGCACAGATACTAAAATAAAGTGTTAATATTAAATAAAGAGTTGATGATCTATAAAATGAATAATCATTCATCCACCCCAATAAGTGATAGCTAAAACTAAATAATACTAGAATGAGCTCATCAACCTGTACCACATATACTTACTATACCATGCAACTATTACAATCGAACAGATGAATAATAAGTTGTTCACTTTTACCGACCTCCGAAGACTCGGTGTACTACCACACGATATTGAAAGATTATTAAAATCCTTGCGTTTGTCCTGTGTTCGCTGAAGTATTTACTCTCATATTGGAAGAAGGGTTATTTTCACATCCAGATTCTATTTATCTGATTAGAATGGAAGAAGTTATCATTTAAAAAAATCAATCACATTCATAGGTTCGGAAATGCTTTGACCTCCTGTCAGCGTAGCAATTCAGGCAAGGAAAGGTACAAGCGGTGACTCGTAGGAAGCTTAAACACCGAAGGCACCATATGATAGTTTAGAAGATACTATCTGCTATTATGGGACACGTTTGTCGAGTCTCATAGCACCAGAACGATACAGCGAAGACTTTGCAAGGACCTTACTGTAGCTATTTCTGTGTTATTAACTAAATAGTTAGAATCCATCACTGCCTTCCGCTATTACAGTTCACCGGCGTACGTAAGATGACTCGAAGAAGACAGACAGTCCGGCCGAATAGCTGAGGTGGTGTGGGTCACAAAGATCGATTTTTTGATTGGAGCACGTGCACAAAGATAGTGAAGTGAGTGGGCAACAGGAAAGGAGCGCAAGAGAAGCAAGCAAATGAAAACGACATGAAGTAAGTCGGCAACAGAATAGCAGGGCAAGAAAAGCATGGAAGCAGGCAAATAAAGATGATATAAGTAAATGTAAATGCAAAACATTCATAACATAGTTTCTACCCACGTACACATTGTGTGTTTATGGCGTGCGTCACCGCCTGCATGCTCTACGTTGCTGCAGCAACCTTTGCAATGACCATGGGCCAGTCACAGCCAGTTCTAATCAAGAGGCGCCACACTATCGCCTCCACCCAAATACTAGAAGACATGAGCTTCAACAGTTTACATCGTATATAAATATTTCACGTTCTTTCAAGCATGCTTCATGGACTAAACTATTCTTTTAAATGATTTCAAAGTTTAAGATATAACTATTCTGGCCTGAACCTTCGATAATGCTTGGGTGACGGTACAGAGGCACCAATCGAGCCTGAACGGTTACCCTGTAGACGAAATACTTACGTTCCAGATAACTACATTGGAATAAGTGTTCGAACAAAAAACTATTCTGTCGTTTAGAGATTATACTGGCCCTTATATACATAAAACCTAATAATACAAAGACATAACAAAAGATAACATTAAAAGTGACGAGGGATTCTAGCGCGCTGGAGTCCGCGTTCTTCAGGCGTTGAACTTCAAACCAGCAAATAGTGCTGCATCAAGTAATATAAATCTTTCATTACATAAGAGTGATTGGGTTTACTACTGTCATCAATGTCCTTTACGTGGCTGTGGCACCACAGGTGCCACAACAACTCTTAAGGTGCTGAGGTTATACGTTTCCAGCACACCTGGGTTGCAGCATGGAAGAACAACGCTCAGCCTACTCTGCTCCAGAGCCCCAAGGATTCCCAGGGGGAAGATGAAGAAGAGACAGGGATCACATGCATGAGATCTACACTCAGTTTTTGGGGGTGGACACTGCAGAATATAGAATACGATTTTGGACTATTCATTATCATAACAATCTCGATTGTAATTGCTTTGGCATATGTAAATATGTACCACATGCCTCTAAGAATTTGTCAGAAATATAACTCTAGACACTGAACACTGGGTATATCATGTAGGTAAATATAAGAGCATAATAAATTCCTACATCTGAGAGGCCCAAAGCAACGCACATTAGGGCAATATCGACCACAAAGACATAGATAAAAACTGACTTCAAGATCAGTAAGTTCATGGTTCTGAAAACCAACGCACATGTAATTAGGGCATGACGGAGCGTCACAGGAAACCCTCGATCGAAAACTGGGTGCTGCAAGACCGTCCAGCAGCCAACTCTTCGAAGTGCTACATTAATTAAAACTACCATGGAATGCGTTTATTGCACTAGCATTGCGACACGGAAAAAGTTATAAAAACTTACGTTGAAACCCTATTACTGAAACAGATACAGACACTAGGCCGCATCCCACAGAAAGGAGGATAGCCGACGGCAAGGCGCACCTCACACCCTCATACGCTCACACTCACACAACTTAGCCCTTTTGTGCTAATGGGTCCGGCCGGTAACCCCGTAACACACACTCTGGGTCACGAGTGCGGTCCGAGGATCCGTTGTCAGCAGCAGCGCCCGACAGTTTTCACTGGTTTACCCCCGCCGCGTCATAATGGCCGGGACCTCCCACTCACGACCATCCCGACAACGTGACGTGAAGGGCGGGAAAGCACATCAGAGCAGCGTTAACATCAACCATTCACAACCCTTCTCCACTCACGCCATCTCATTGCACGCTCTCTCGCTACTTTCACATTCATGTCTCTCCATCCCAATGCCTGCTTCACACCATCCATCCACCCGAACTTTGGTCTACCTCTAGGCCTTCAACCACTCGCCTCCGCATTCATCAACCATTTTACCAATCTCCCTTCATCCATCCTTTCCATGTGCCCGAACCATCTCAGAACACGTGAATCCACTCTGTCCTCCAACTTCTTTACGATCCCTGTTCTGGTTCGAACCACGTCGTTGGTGATCCGGTCTCTCAGCGTTACTCCGGCCATGCTCCTCAAACATTTCATCTCGAAAACATTCAACCTTCTTCTCTCCTCTCCTATCACCCCACAAGTCTCAGCTCCGTAGAGTACAGTTGGGACAACAACACCCTCATAAAGCCCTCTCTTTGCTTCCATCCCCTACGTCCTTCAGCTCATTACACTCTTCAGTGCACCCAACACTTTACTCTCCTCCTTCACTCGCGCCTTCACTTCAGTTTCCACTAGTTCAGTTATCTACACATGGGAGCCCAGATACTTATAACACTGAACTTCCTCCAAAATCTCTCCATTTAGGGGGACACTAATTTTGCTCGCATCGACAGTCCTCGAGCATCTCATTACTTCACTTTTACCCACGTTCACGCGAAGCTTCCTTCTCTCACACACTCTACCAAGCTCAGACACTTGCCTACATAGCTTCTCCTCTGAATCCGTAACCAGGGTCGTATGTATCATCCGCAAATAGCAACTGGCTCAACTGCCAACTCCGCCCATTCGCTTCTAACAGTTCTAAGCCACGACCCAGCAGACGCGAGTTCACCTCCCTGACTACTCCATCCATATTATTATCATTATTATTAAATCATTTATTCCCATCGTCTGGCAATGGGTTTTCAATTTTTATGAAATAATCAAATTCTTAAACATAAGACATGAAACTTCATGATCAACTATGCTATTTGAATGAACAAAAACGAGAGTTCAATTTGAATTCATCACAGCTCATCTCTAGGGGCCGCCGGTTTGGATTACATGGAGCGAAATATTATTTAGAATAGTATCATACGTGCACATACAGAAAATGTCTATTATGACAAATTGATAAAGACTACATAGCGTTGGGAAAACCAGTGACAAGCGGGGTTGAAAAATAAGAAATACTTGGGGGGGATAAATAACAAAATACATGGGTGTGGAAAATAACATGTACATGGGGTGGTAAATCACGCATGCATGTAGTAAGAAGAGAGAATAGATTTGAGTGTTAAGGCTTTCTAGTGCACTGGAGTCAATATCCTGGCACCGAACCAAGAGCAACCAGTAGTTATTGCAAGCTACCGACCACCTGTTCTTCACCTCCATTTCATGACAAATTTTGTATAAGCGGATTAGATTAGAGTGGATAGGTTTTTCTACTGGTTGGAGCCAATGTCCTTTACGCTGGGATTGTCATATTTATGCTCGGGGGTCACAAAAGGTACAGTAAGGGGATGAGGACACATGGTCCAAAAACTCCCCAGAGGACAGCAAGGAACGTTAACGTTCGACCAGCTGGGGTCAATTGCACCCCAGTACCTGTTGAGGGGAAGATGAAACAGGAAACGGAAAACGGGAATCCCTTGCATGAGATCCTCACTCAGTGAAGGGAATCTCAATTATGAAAAGAGATAGAATGGAAAGCATTCAAAGGAAGAGTCATAGAAAAAATATGCATGAAAGAAAGAACGCAACTTGGCTGTTACTAGCCAGTTGAAATAGAGAACTTAAAACCGATGAGCAACGACTATCGTAAGTGTTCAAGAGGGAGAAGGATATCAGTTCGAGGAAATACATATCAAACATAAGATCAAAATGAGGTAAATAAAAATATAAAAAAATCAGGATTTAGGAGAAAAGGAGAGATAGCGAAGGGTAAGATGAGGGTGTTCAGCCACCCAGTTGGGCCGTGACTTCGTGCATCACGTGAACCTAACAGATGCTGGGGGGGAGGGTGTTCTGGTACAAATAGCGGTTGCACCAGTTGGCAGATTCTAACGACCAATTCCCGTTCTCCATCCCTCCCCATCATGGCGATACTCATCCCTCCCCATTACGGCGGCACCAGTCAATTTTGGCACTGTCCTCTCCCTCACTCGCTGCCGCCAGCGTCGAGGATGTGGGGATTAGAGGTGGTGACGTGCAAGGGTCTGCTCGCTCCTCCTGCTACCGCACCCCTTTCAGCACCCGAGGCAGTCAGCCCGGAGACGCCGAGGCAGGGCGATGAGCCGTACCACGACGTGTTGGTGTAAAACTGGCTCTTGCTCACGGGGGGAGGAGGAAAAGCTACAGAACACACGCTGTTGCTGCCACCCAGGTGGAAGCAAGAGGACTCGCTCGGAAACAGCTCAGGGCGACCCAACTCGTGCTCCAAAGGGTCCTGGGGAGAAAGGCAGACTGTTGAGGCTCAAATTGAGGGCGTGAAACTAGAAGCTCACTTCTCATAGATACAGTGGGCCGGAGGGTATCACTTTTAATATTGTGGCCGAACACAGGATGTGTCATAGGTTTTTCATGCAGAAATATTTTCTGCGTCAATTAGCAAGCTCATAATGAAGACTGAGAATAATAATATAACTATCAGTTAGCCGTTTGCAAAACTGACTGCGATAGAGCAGTAAACATCTGTAGACATAGAATAAGCTCTAGCAGTCAGAGCAAGACTGATTTGTAGCATTGAAAAATACCATAGATTTGATATAATGCCTAAAATGGCAGCAAAATGTGTAATTTAATTATGTCATGTTTCCATGGCAAATAACTATTACATTTACCACAACGCTAAAAAAATAATTATATCCATTGTTTCAATCAAATAGGGAAGTCAAAGTGACTGACGCATTAAGAGGGATGTGCTCCCTCAGAGATCAGGCTGACTATCCTCTCTATTGATTCAGTTCAGTGCCCTGGCAGCGACTGCAGCCTCACCTTGCCGGTGCGCCTGCGGATCTGCAGCCGAAGATGCAGGAGATGATCGCTCTGGCACTCGTAACTGACAATGACAAAAAAGGCAATCATTAAGAAAATCTTCAAAGATATTTATTACAGAGAGAAACACGTGGGTATCATTATTTATCACAGAGAGAAAGACGTGAGGCATTATTTGTTACAGAAAGAAACACGTGAGAGTCATTAGAACCGTAATAAGCAATGCGAAAAATAGATATGCAATGATCTATTTTAGAGTAATTAACTATTTGAGACGTGAGCAAGCAAACGTGGAAGCACAAGTAAATTAAACTCAAAGGAGTATTTTTATTTCAGATGAACACAGCAAACATTGTTATCGTATGTGTTGTTGCAAGAGTTGACATAAGCCTGTATACTTTACAGAAAAACATAGATACACGTCATGAATAGCGAACAGGTTGAACGGATGATTCGATTCAGGTGACCTAGGCTACTAGCTAATGCATGGAACGTCACAACGACAGAGAGTTATCTCGAATTGCTTGGCAAGGCGCTCCAGGAAGTGTGTAAGTCCCTAAGGTGTAGGCATCCTGGGATCCTAGCACTCGTTGGACAGCATGTAGAAGGGATCACGATTTCCCCCAGTCAAGAGCCCCACGATAACAGCAGTTCTAAGGTATGTGCCCTTAGGCCTGGTTCTGCACAGAAGAAAAAATGAAATACGCCACGGGAAACCAGTGCATGAGGCTGGACCAATGCAGGGAACCTCATGCATGGGAATAGTAAGAATCGGAAGAAGAATACAAGAAAGTTGCATAAAGAAATGCGCGCACTGCCCAGATTGAAACTAAGACGGATAAAGTAATACCATCCACTAAGGATTTCAATTTGGCTGAACGGCTATGCATTTGTTAAGTAAACTAATCTCTAAAGAAACATTTTTTGACGATGGCCACTTAAACGATTAGATTAGAGTGCCAAGGTTTTCTAGTGCACTGGAGTCTGTTCTTCTGGGACCGGAAGTCAAACCAGCAACCAGTGCTGCATGAAGTCTTCGTCTACTTTCGGGATTTCTTTGGCTCATGGCATGCTAAAGTCATAACAACCGCAGAGGGAGGTCATGAAAGTGTTTTATTAAAAAAAGTCAGGAAACAAGGCTTAGGGATAGAAGATTCCATCAGCTGGTAGGATCAGATTTCAGTGAAGAGGTTGGTTTCGTGGCTTAGAAGTGGTTCTGCACAGAATTGCTTCCGAGGGAACTCAGTAAGCATCAGGCGGATAGTAATAATATGGTCAAGGAACCGGCTAATGGGAAAGTGGACGTGCTGACATTCCCTCCCGGTTGGATACTCTGCTAAGACATGGGCTATTGTAAGGGAGAAAGGAAGACCAAACAATCCATACTGTGTGGAGGTGGTCGCGTCACCATTGAGTGTTTGTGCGTTAGTCTACAATGTAATATTCTCAATCGGTATAAAATTATCTCCGTCCGTCGAGATCGGCTGATTAAAGAGACCCAGGGTGTTTTTGCGTCCATTATAGTTCGCAATTTATTCATCATGGAGACATCAGATTAATCTACGTTTGATTTTCTGGTACAGATCTTTTAATTGATGGGTAAAAGTTTTCATATGGAAGTGGACGCTGTTTTGCTGGGTCAGGCGCCACTGCAGCCTGGGAAGTACCGCTGCGCAGCCCAATGCCTCGTCATCTTTTGATCCATCAGAGAAAATATGAAAGCTACCAGCGTGGCAAGTTTCCGCATGAGCTGTAACGTCTGTCTTTCGGCCAGTAAAAAGTAGTGGGTGGGCGAGGGTGGGCGAGACTATGGCAACAGAATTTGAGGTCGATTTGCTCCCGTCGCAGGGCTAATCTAGGATCAACAGTTTCCCATAGTAAGCTAATAATAGAAGAGGATCGAAAAGCTCCAGTGCAGGTGCGAAGGGCGGTATTGTGGACTGGTTCCAAAGTTTAGACACTATTCGGCTTTGCGGAGCCGTGGACAACGCTTCCCTAGTCTAGTTTAGACCGTATTATAATAGCGCGGTGAAGGCGTAATGGTGATGTTCAGTCTGCACCACAAGCGAAGTGCAATGCAATCCGAAGAATGATAAAACGGTACTATCAGTATATCGTGAGCTGCTGCACGTGGTATTTCCATGTTAGTTTTTGGTCGAATATTAGTCCTAGGAAGCGGACTGTAGGTATGAAAGGGATCATTTGTCCATGATGTCTGAGATCTGGTTCTGTGATATTGTGGGAGCGATGGCTATTTTGCTTTGGGAAATTGTAAAGCCTCGAGACCGTTCAAGCGGCCACCTGGGCAATACCACTCTAAAGTTGACGTTGGGGTTAGTGCAAGGCAGGCGCCGATGGTACATCATAAAGTCGTTAATACATCAAAAATAATGCACGGAGGGAGGGATCACTTACGTGATCCCTTTAATTTCAATCGCGAATACAGATACGGGACCACACAATCGCGAATACAGATACGGGACCACACAATCGCGAATACAGATACGGGACCACACAATCGCGAATACAGATACGGGACCACACAATCGCGAATACAGATACGGGACCACACAATCGCGAATACAGATGCGGGACCACACAATCGCGAATACAGATACGGGACCACACAATCGCGAATACAGATACGGGACCACACAATCGCGAATACAGATAC
>SDVV010009555.1:0-16650 GCA_016164225.1 Gammarus roeselii | reverse complement strand
CTAATCCTTTTGATCAGCACTCTCCCGTACAACTTACCAACCACACATAATAGACTGATACCTCTCGAGTTGCAGCATTCACTTTTATCTCCTTTGCCTTTATATAGCGGAACAATGCAGGCACTGCGCCACTCACTCGGTACCACGCCTGCCGCAAAACACAAGTTCAATAACCTCACCAACCACCCTTCTTCAGGCACTCTGTCGCAACTCCATCTAAACCAGGGGCGTTTCCTGCTTTCATCACGTCAACCGCCTCTTGTACCTCTTCCATGGTAATGTCAGCAACAAGTCTTTCTCCCAAAACTGGCATCCGAGCACCACCACCCACAGCAACAATGTCAGCCTCACTGTCATCCTCGACATTCAACAACTCATCAAAATATTCGGCCCACCTCTTCCGTACATTACCACTTTCCAACAACAACTGGCCGTTTTCATCTTTCACCACTTCTTCTTTTCCGATCTCTCCCTTTCTCACCCTCTTCACCTCTTTTCAGAACATCATTTTGTTCTCCTCAAAATTCTGGCACAACCGTCTGCCCCACCTGGCATCAGCGTCCCTTATGGCTCTCCTCACCACCCGCTTCACCTCGTTTATCCTCTCTTTGTACCTTTCACAAGTCACCTTCGACCAATCCTCAAACGCACCTCGTTTCCGTGCCACTGCCAGTTTGACCTCCTCGTTCCACCACTCGCAGCCTTTCCTCCTGCACCCGCCCACACGGCGCACACCACACACCTTCTTCGCACATTTCAGCAACGCGTCCCTTAACGTCTCCCATTCTTCCTCCACATCTCTCAGATCCTGTCCTCTCACGTTGTCATATTCTTCCCTCAACGCCTGCTGGAATTCCTCGGCTTTACTTTTCACATTCAGTCCACTCACATTCACGACCTCTCTTCCTCCTCCCACTCGTTTGTTGCCCTTCCACTTCTGCTCCACTCTTAATCTACCTTCCACCAGCAGATGGTCAGACACTCCTCCACCCTCCCCTTTCAACACCCGCTCGTCCAACAGCCTCCCCACCACTCTCCTCGATATCAGCACAAAATCCATCAATGCTCTTTCCACGTACACTTATAAAATCACGCTCAAACAAACTTAGCGTTATCGCGTTGATGAGTTCGGCCGGGAGACCCCGTAACACACACACTCAGAATCCAGAGTGTGGTCCAAATTCAGAGTTGTCAGCTGCAGGGCCTGACAGTGCAACTGGTTTACCCATGCCGCATCATAGTGACCCTCGACCGTACCGTTTCTCACTGCGACGCTAAGGGCGGAAAAACACATCTGGGCAGTGTCTAAATTCATCCATTTACAACCATTCTTCACTCTCGCCTATCTATTGCTGGCTCTCTTGCTGCCTCCACACTTATGCCTCTCGTTCCCAACGCCTGTTTCTTTCCATTCATCCACCCAATCTTCAGCCTACTTCGAGACCTACGTCCTCACCTTCGCCTTCATCACTTTTTTTCACTAGCCTCTCTTCATCCATCCTCACCATATGCCCGAACCATCTCAGAACACGATAATTCACTCAGTCCTCTAACTTCTTTGCTATTCCCGTCTGATTCGGACTACGTTGTTACTAATCCTATCTCTCAGCGTCACACCTGTCATGCTCCACTAACACTTCATCTCAAAAACATTCAACCATTTTCTTTCTTCTGCTCTCACCCCCCCCAAGTTACCGCTCCGTAGAGCACAGTTGGGACAACTACCCCCCCTCATACAACGCTCTCTTTGCTTCCATCCCTAACGTTGTACAGCTCATAACACCCTTCCATGACGCGCAACTTCACCTCAGTTTTCACCAGTTCAGTCTTCTCCACTAAGAGTTCAGGTACTTGAATACTGACCTTCCTTCACTAATTCTACATTCAGGAGTACCCCAATTCTGCTCGTATTTCTCGAACATCTTATTAATACACTTTTACCATCGTTAGCTCACAGTTTCCTCTTCTCACACACGCTCCTAACTCCGACAGTGACTTAAACAAATTTGCCACCTATGCCGTATCATTCGCCAACAGTAACTGACTCGACAACCAACTCCGTCAATTCACTCGTAACAGTTCTAAGCCGCGAGTCCATATATTCGCTTACACACACGGACCACTCCATTTAAATAGAGCTTGAACAGCCAAGGAGACATAACGCAGCCTTGTCTCAGTCCTACTCTCACTGAGAACCAAGCATTCAACTCGGTCACCACTCTGACACATGCTCTGCTGCAAACATAGAACTCTGTGCCACTTTTAACAGAGTTTTGACCACTCCATACAAACGGAACAGCCTCCATAGCGCTTCACTGTCGTAGGTTTTTGGTTGAACCATGAAGGCCCAGAACATATACTTTTCCTTCGCAAGTTACTTCTTACAAACTTGTCTCACTGCAAAAACTTGATCGGTACACCCTCTACCACTCCTAAAGCCACACTATTCCTCGCCGATTGCACTATCTGCGCTGTCTCTAATCCTCTTTATTAGCACTCTCCTGTACAACTTACCGACAACACATAACGAATTGATACCTCACAAGTTGTAGCATTCAATTTAATCTTTTTCCCTCATACAGCGAAACTAAGCATGCACTGCGTCAATCAATTGGCACCACGCCCGACACATAACTGTTTCAGTAGCCTCACCGCACATTCGACTACAGTTACTCCACCCCTCTTCAGGCACTCAGCAGCAACGCCATTCAAAACGGGAGTTTCCCTCGCTTTTATCACCTGTACCACCACCTGTACATCGTCCTTAGTAATGTCCGCAACAAATCTTTTACGAAACCGGTATTCGTACAACACCAACCACAGCAACAATGACACTCCAAAGCGCATCGCTCAATGTTGGCAGCAGAGCATGTGAAAACTAAAAACGGAACTTACCCGACCATTTCTACAAAAAAACATGTTTCTCTCCATACTGACCATTCCCATCGTAGTAACTATGCTACTCTTTCAGGCTGTGTAAACGTTACAATAACGTGTTGCAACTGCCTGCAATCTATAATATGGATGGTGAACAGCTGTAAATGTGAATCGAATTTGAAACAAAACATAAAATAGTATGATCCTTCAAGTACCCACCGGTAAAAGACGTTCTGGATGGAGAGCATAGAGACGATGGTGAGGATCTCTTCAGAACACTGCAGGTTGACGGACATGATCAACATCTTTGATAGATTTGGCTCAAGTGGAAACTCGGCCATGCGGCGCCCTAGACGAGTTAGCAAACCTTCGTCATCAAGCGCACTGAAATAACACCAAATGGTAAGACATTTAATTTCACATAACCTCAAAAAATAAAATATTACAACACGGCAACGAGTGAATTGTTGAGGAAAAATTACAAATAAGTATTTTGTATCACAAAACCCTGAGATCACCTCGGAATTTTCATTGAAGGATGAAATATCTGAAATTACATAAAGCCATTGATGATATAGGGGGTAGCAATAGCGCGTCCGGGCTTAAACGACATCCCAGCTATTCTAAGGAAACGATGCAAGCAGGTACTGTCTAAACCATTATAAATTTTGTGGCAAATTTTTTTGGACACCTCTGACATCCCAAAAACCATGCTCTAATCTTTCCTCTAGCAGAAAGAGGTTGCCTCATAAGCCTATCAAATTACAGATCTATTTCTTTGACATCACATGTAGCTAAAAGATGTGAGAGTAATTAAAGGGCGGATAGTTAGTTTCATTAAAAAAAATGTTTCAACTTCAAGTGCATTATATGATTTATCAAACATGGATGTGATTTACCTCGATTTTGCAAAGACTTTGACAATGTAGATCATGGTATACTATTATCTAAATTACAAACCACTGGTACCCAAGAACATGTTCATTTATGGTTAAAAACTTTGCTGAGAGGCAGAGGTCAAAATGTGGTACTAAATGGGGAAACCTCTGCACCAGTGGAAGTCTTTAGAGGGGTCCCACAAGGCACTGTGCTTGGCCCGCAACTTTTCTTAGTAATGGCTAATAACCAAAGCAAAAAACTGTCCACATTCATCGGGCTCCTGCTTTGCAGATGATACCTGAGTACTTGGCATAGAATGGATGCAAAAAATGAAGAAAATATTCAAGCTGACCTGAGATAAAAAACTTCAATTGGGCTGGCAAATACAACATGCAGTTCAATGAATTCAAATTTGAATCACCAACAAGATATGGGAAAAAGTCTGACCTAAAAACAGGGACTTTATTTCATTCTATCAATAATGCAGTCATTTAAGGAAAGTAAAGCTTGCTAGAGGCAGATGACAGTGTTCCTGGGCCACGAGAACCGTTCGCCAAGGAGATGAAAGGACAATGTTGATTCTTTGGAAACAACTAATACAACCAGTTAAGGAGGTAAAGGAAATTGATTATAATGACACTGAATACCTTCGATCTATACTCTCTCCAGTCGTTTTGAAAGATTCATGATCATAAACGATTGGATAATTCTAAAAGGCTACACGGTTACTGCAAACGAAAAAATCATGACGAAAGTGACATTGAGATATGAGGTAAGGATCAGTAGAATGTGCTATTTAAAAGTGCTAGAACGGACGGGCGGTAAAACTATGCAGACCGTAGCATTTAACAGTTTCACATGACGGGCACCTCAGCTATTCAATCGATTGCCACTGGAAATTCGTGTGATCAAACGTGTGCAGCAACAGCAAACATCTGGAGGTTCATAAGCCAATTGGACAAGTACCTCAGCTGTGTTCCTGATGAACCTCTGATAAATAGATACCCTCACTGTGGACGAGACAGGATCTGACTGGAGAATGTGGCAGCAACATGCAAATGCTGATGCCACAGCACGACTGGACTATGTCCACGCAGCTGTGGGTCAGGTGGCAGATACGTTGTGACCGGCTTTAAAAAGCAAATTACCTCCAATTATCCAAGTAACTACGGCAGTTTGTACATTACATTCAACAATACAGCATCTCTGGACGCGTTCAGTCTTCAAAAAGAATATAAAATTCTTTCAGATACAGACACTAGGCCGCATCTCCCAGAAAGAAGGAAGGCCGACGGCAAGGCGCACCTAACACCCTCATACGCTCACACTCGCACAACTTAGCCCTTTTGTGCTAAATGGTCCAACCGGTAACCCTGTAACACACACTCTAGGTCACGAGTGAGGTCCAAGGATCCGTTGACAGCAGCAGGGGCCGACAGTTTTCACTGGTTTACCCCCGCCGCGTCATAATGGCCGGGCTCCCACCATTTACGACCATACCGACAACGGGATGCCAAAGGCGGGAAAGCACATCAGAGCAGCGTCAAAATCAACCTTTCTCCACTCATGCTTGTTCATTGTACGCTCTCTCGCTACTTTCACCTTCACGTCTCTCCTTCCCAACGCCTGCATCACACCATCCATCCTCCTAAACTTCGGTCTACCTCTACGCCTGCAACCACTCGCATCCGCATTCATCACCCTTTTCACCAATCTCCCTTCATCCATCCTTTCCATGTGCCCGAACCATCTCAAAACCCGCGAATCCACAGTCCTCAAACTTCTTCCCAACCATCCCTGTTGTGATTTGAACCACGTCGTTGGTGATCCGGTCTCTCAGCGTTACTCCAGCCATGCTCCTCAAACACTTCATCTCGAAAACATTCAACCTTCTTCTCCCCTCTGCTCTCACCCACCACAAGTCTCAGCTCCGTAGAGCACAGTTGGGACAACAACACCCTCCTCATACAGCCCTTTCTTTGCTTCCATCCCCTACGTCCTACAGCTAATTAGACTCTTCAGCGCAACCAACACTTCACACCCCTCCTCCACTCATGCTTACACTTCAATTTCCACTAGTTTAGTTATCTCCACATGGGAACCCAGATACTCAAAACACTGAACTTCCTCCAAGAGCTTTCCCTCTAGGGGGACACTAATTTTGCTCGCATCAACAGGCCTCGATCATTTCATTATTTACTTTTACCCACGTTCACTCGAAGCTTCCTCCTCTCACACACTCTACCAAACTCAGACACTAGCCCACATAGCTTCTCCTCTGAATCCGCAATCAGGGCCGTACCATCCGCAAATAGCAACTGGCTCAACTGCCAACTCCGCCCATTCGCTTCTAACAGTTCCAAGCCACGCCCCAGCACACTCGAGCTCACCTCCCTGACCACTAAATCCATATAGAGATTGAACAGCCAGGGAGACATCACGACACCTTGTCTCAGTCCCACTTTCACTGTGAACCAATCACTCACATCGCTTCTCACTTTGACACATGTTCGGCTGCCAACATAGAAACTCTGCACAGCTTTCGACAGATGTCCGCCCACTCCATACAAACGCGGCACCCTCCACAGCGCTTCCCTGTCAACCTGTCGTATTCCTTCTACGGATCCATGAAGGCCCAGAACACATCCCTTATTTTGGCAAGGTACTTCTCACAGACCTGTCTCACTGCAAACATTCGATCGGCACACTCTCTACCACTCCTAAAGGCACACCCTCTAGCAATCCTAAAGCCAATTGCGCAGTCCGTACAGTCTCTAATTCTTTTCATCAGCACTCTCCCGTGCAACTCACCAACAACACAAAACAGACTGATACCTCTCGAGTTGCAGCATTAATTTTTATCTCCTATGCCTATATATAGCGGAACAATGCAGGCACTACGCTACTCAATCGGTACCACGCCTGCCACAAAACACAAATTCAGTAACCTCACCAACCATTCGACAATCGTAAGTCCACCCTTTTTCAGGCACTCGGTCGCAACGCCATCCAAACCAGGAGCTTTCCTTGCATTTATCACCTTCACCGCGTCCTGCACCTCTTCCCTGGTAATGTCCGCCACAAGTCTTTCTCCTAAAACTGGCATCCAAGCACCACCACCCACAGCAGCAATGTCAGCCTCTCTGTCATCCTCGATATTCAACAAATCAAAATACTCGTCCCACCTCTTCCGTACATCACCATTTTCCAACAACAACAAGCGTTTTCATCTTTCACCACTTCCTCCTTGCCGGTCTTTCTCTTTCTCATCCTCTTCACCTCTTTCCAGAACATCTTCTTGCTCTCCTCAAAATTCTGGCACAACCGTCTGACCCACCTGGCATCAGCGTCCCTTTTAGCTCTCCTCACCACCCGCTTCACATCGTTTCTCCTCTCTTTGTAGCTTGCATAAGACACCACCGACTTCACCTGCAGCCACTCCTCAAACGCTCCTCTTTCCGTGCCACCGCCAGTTTGACCTCCTCGTTCCACCACTCGCAACCTTTCCTTTTGCACCCGCCCACACGGCGCACCACACACCTTCTTCGCATATCTCAATAACGCACTCCTTGACATGTCCCGTTCTTCCTCCACATCTCTCAGGTCCTGTCCTCTCACGTTGTTAAATTCTTCCCCCAACGCCTGCTGGAACTCCTCGACTCTACTTCTCACATTCAGTGCACTCACTTTCACTACCTCTCCTCCTCCTCCCTCTCGTTTGTTGCCCTTCCACTTCTGCTCCCCTATTAATCTACCTTCCACCAGCAGATGGTCTGACACTCCTCCACCCTTCTCTCTCAACACCCGCACATTCAACAGCCTCCCCACCGTTCTCCTCGATATCAGCACAAAATCCATCAGTGCTCTCTCCACCACTGCACCACGGGCCATCCTTACAAATGTGTACTTATGGATATCTCGCTTCTTAAACAAACTGTTCCCGACCACCAACTCCTGCTCCATTCACAGACCTATCAGGCTTTCTTCACTATTATTTCTACCGGGAACGCCATACCTTCCTATCACATTCTTCACCACTACATCTCCAACTCTCGCATTAAGGTCACCCAGTACAACTACAAAGAAATGACCTCCAAAACTCTCAATACACTCACTCAGGTCAATCCAGAATTGCTCCCTCCCCTCTTTACTCTTCTCGCTGTCAGGTCCGTAAGCACTCACAAATACCCATCTTTCTACGCCTAACCTAGCTTTCACCCACATCAATTTCGAGGACACCTCCTTCCACTCGGTAACACTACTGGCGAACCGATCACTCAATATCAAAATCATACCTTCTTGTGCCCAACCTTCCTCCACACCATACTTTCTTCCACTTACCGCACCAAACTCACATTCGCCCTTACCTTTCAATTTCGTCTCACGTAGCGCCAACACATCAACTTCTTCCTCACAAAAATCTAACCAATCTCTTCTCTTTACCTCATTCGTACTACAGCTACGCAAATTCACCGACCCTAACAATAGGTTTCGGAGAGGCGAATCTCTCTTCCCCCGCTCGTCTTGCCGTCTTTGAGAAAGGGTCTTACAGAGGAAGGGATTCACAGCCCCTTCTTGGAATGCAAAAATTACATGACACGAATAAATGATATTTCATGAGTAAATTATATCCAGGTCTATAATGGATACGCTACATCCCAATAGACAGAATGGCATGATTGTAGTATTGAGACCGGCACCAACCTGAGCGAGTGCAGCGTCTCGAGCGCCATGACCATGGCATCGGTGGGAGGCGGGTCCATGAAATCGAAGCCCAGGAGGTCATTGATGCCCATGGCCTTCAGCTGCAGCACCGTCGATGCCAGATTAGTGCGCTGGATCTCGGGCACGTTTGTGGGCAGCATCTCGTCTCTGTTAACCGTGAAAAAAACTGAAATGCAAAATGCGTGCCTGGCTGTAGTGCTAACATCTAGTACAACAGTAGGGTGCTAAAACACGTGCGTTTGAGGGTGGGGCGGTTAGGCTCTACCTACGCTGTGACCGGTTACTCCTAAGCCGCCATCTTCATGCAACTGGCGGGCAACGGATACATCAATACAATCTGGTACTACCTAAAGCACGTCGAACTGGTGGTTCTGAGCAATATAATCGTGAGTGTAAGTAAAGGTGATAAGCAGATATAAATGCAAGGACGCATAGCCCCCTCCATCCAGAACGGCGACGGCAAAATGAATGCTCCTGCACGAGAGGGTCCTGTAGCGCTAAAGGGTCCTGTTAGAACCCCGCAACACATACTAGGGGTCAGGCGTGAAGTCCAAGATCAGTGCCAACAGCTTCAACTGGTATTCTTCTTATGAGTCATAATCGCCGGGCCCACCTCCACCCATTACCATCCCGTTTTCTAACGAGCCGCCAAGGGCGGAAAAAGGCATCATACCATGCCAGAACTTATCCGTTCACAATCATCTTCTACCCACGCATATCATTTCAGGCTTGCACGCTACCTCCACACTGATGACTCTCCTCTCAGAAGCCTGCTTCATGCTATTCACTCACCCAAAAATTCGACCTTCCTCAAGGTCCAAGTCCACCCACTTCTGCTTTCATCACCCTTTTCATCAATCACCTATAATTCAGCCTCACCACGTGTCCGAACCTCATCAGAACGAGTGAATCTACTCTGTCCTCCATCTTCCTCACCAGCCCCGTTCTAATTTGAACGTCATTATTGATCCAATCTCTCAGCGTCACTCCGGTCATGCCTTTCCAACATTTTATCTGAAAAAAAAATCAACCTTTTCTCTCCGCTATCGCTCTTTAAGACTTAACCCCGTAGAGCCGAGTTGGAACAACTACCCCGTCATAAAGCTTCTCTTTGTTTCCATGCGCAGTGTCCTAGAGCACATGATAATCCTCAGCGCACTAAAACATATTACACCCTCCTTCCACTCAAGATTTTACATCAGCTTCTCCAAGTCCAATTTTCTCCCCATGAGATGTCAGGCACTTCAAACAAAATTCCCAACAACTCGCCATTTAGGCAGACACTGAATCCGCTTGCATAGTTATTCCTCGATCTTATTACTTCACTTTGACCCACAGTACCTTGCATCTTCCTTTTCTCACGCACTCTACCGAACTCTGACACTAGCCTACACAACATCTCCTTCGAATCAGCCACCTGTGTCGTGTCATTCGCAAACAACAACTGACTCAACTGCCAACTCAGCCTGTTTGCTCCCAACAACTTAAGATTAGATTTGAGTGCCAAGGCTTTATAGTGCACTCGGATCAATGTCTTTCCGGCACCGACGTCAGATTAGCGACCAGTGCTACAATACACTATTAACAAGTCATCGTCACCTTCGGGATTGCTGCGGCTCACGGATTGCTCAAGTCACTACAAATGCTGGGCAGGTCGAGAAATCGCATTATTCAAATTGAGTCACGAAACTACAATCCTCCGTGATGGAGGACTCTATCGGCAAGTAAGATAAAGTGTTCAATTCACAACAGATCTGATTTCAGTAAAAAGGCTGGTTTCTCGAAGGTAGCCAAGAAGGGGTTTTGCACTGAAGTGCTTCTGAGGGACAGCGGCAGGTCGGAGGGCATAGGCAGGGTCCAGGAACCAGCCCCTGAGGAAGTAGGTGTGACGGCACTCCGTCCAGGTTGGACATTTTGCTTAGACATGGGTTATTATAAGCGAGGCTAGACACGCAAAATGGAGCCGGCGTCGCTAAAAGATATATGTGCGTTAGTCTACTATGCCCGCTTCTCAATCGTCAGAGAATAATCTCAGTCCGTCGAGATCGGCTGTTCGAAGAAACCCAGGAGCTAGTGTGTCTTTTATAGTGCGAAAATCATTTCTCTTGGGAATATCAGTCCAATCCATGATCCATTGATTTTGCGCAGCTCTTTGCTATTTCAATTGCTATGTAAAAGTCTTTAAATGGAAGTGGACGCTACTCTGCTGGGTCAGGCGGCACTGCAATTCTTCACACCGCATCGTCCGCCTACGAAGTACCCACAACCACACAGTGACCCGGAGCCCAGCACAAGCACGCGGTCTTGTTCCTCGAGAATAAACGTACAAGCCAGCGCTCGATTTTCGAGAAAAAAGGGTGGCAATTGTTGAAGGTCTCCAGGGCTTGAAGTGCCCTAAGTGAATCTTTAATGAGGGCGTGGGCAATGGTCGTGAGCTCAGCAGCGAAAACTGACGATGATGGTGATTGTCCCCTAGCAACAACTCGCCTGGGAAGTACCGCGCCCCCAGCCCACAGCATCGTCAGCTTTTGATCCACTAGTCAAGATAGGCTATGCATTATTGATTCCATCACTCTTTGCAATAGCCATACAAATAGCTGGAAGATCGTGGGATGCAACATCTGACTTTTGACCAGCAAACTAGTGATTGCAAAGCATATTTTCTGGCATACGCTAGATGGGGATTGTATCGCGCGGGATAAGGTCCATCATGATACGTGGCAGCTCGAAATCAGCAGTGAGAAGCTCAATGCGCAGCGAGAAGCTCGAGAAGGGACCTGCCGGATTGTGGTACATGTTGAGAAAAGTAGGGCGGGCAAGAACATGGCAATAATACTGGAAGTCGATCTGTTCCCGTTTTGTACCGTCACAGGAGAAGACTAGGCTTCCGGTGCAGATAAGGAGGGCGGCGTTATGGACTGCTTCCAATGACTTGAGAATATTAGGTTTTGCCGAGTCGTATACAACGCGCTCTTAGTCCAGTTCGGGCCGGATGATAGCGCGGTAAAGGCGTATGACGATGTTCTGTATGAATCGCAGATGAAATGTGATGCAATTCGACGAATGATAGATAGATGTCGGATGTGTGTCAATCTTAAAACTACAGCACGTGGTATTTCCAGGTTAGTTTCTGAGCGAATATCAGTCCTGAAGAGCGGACTCTAGGTAAGAAAGGTATAATTCATCCATAGAGTTTGAGATCTGGTTCTGTGTGTGTCTGCGTGCGCGTGTATGTGTGCGTGCGTGTTTGCGTGCGTGTGCGCGCGCGCGCGCGTGCGTGTGTGCGCGCGCGCGTGCGTGTGTATGCGATTGTGTGCGCGTGTGTGTGTGTGTGTGTGTGTGTGTGTGTGTGTGTGTGTGTTTGTGTGTGTGTCCGATAAATATTGAGTGCACATATTTTGCTTTGGGAAATAGTTAAGCTACGAGATTTCGTTATAGCCCCCACCTGAGCAGCAGAACTCAGTAGCTGATGTTGGAGATAGGCCACGGCTGGCGCCCATGCGTATATCACAAAGTCATCAACGAGCGGGGAGAACAGGGCGGTGGAAGGAGAGGCTCACGCCTCCCCGAACCCTATTGTTAGGGTCGCTAAATGTGCGTGACTGTGGTACGAATGAGGTAAAGATGAGAGATTGGTGAGTTGTTTATGAGGAGGAAGTTTGATGCGTTGGCGCTGAGTGAGACGAAATTGGACGGTAAGGGCGAATGTGAGTTTGGTGTGGTAAGTGGAAAGTCTGGTGTGGAGGAAGGTTGGGCACGAGACGGTGTGGTCCTGATGTTGAGTGATCGGTTGGCTCGTAGCGCTACCGAATGGAAGGAGGTGTCTTCAAGTTTGATGTGGGTGAAAATTAAGTTAGGCGTAAAAAAATGGGCATTTGTGAGTGCTTACGGACCTGGCAGCGAGAGGAGTGAAGAGGAGAGGGAGCAATTCTGGACTGACCTGAGTGGGTGTATCGAGAGTTTTGGAGGTCATTTCAATGTAGTTGTGCTGGGTGACCTTAATGCGAGAGTTGGAGACATAGTGGTGGGGAATGTGATAGGAAGGTATGGCGTTCCCGGTAGAGATGACAGTGGAGGAAACCTGATAGGTCTGTGTATGGAACGAAGGCGTTGAGTATTGTCATAAGACCCAGGCCGTGTGCCCGGACATCCAGCAGCAGTGAGGCGATAGAGATGAGCGGTGGCGTGAGTGTGAGGGTCTGGTTTCAGTACTGGAACTTGTCAGCGGTCAGAAAAAACGCGCATGGAGAGTTCTGGGAGAAATGTAGTCCCCCGCGTGCCGTTGCCGCAATCTCAGAGACCCTGTTTCCTGCTGCATGAGCGACCAGCAACTGATTCTTCTGAAAGAGTGCCAATACTGACGTCGTCCAAGTAGTGAAGCGAGGGGAGGCGAGCATGTCGAGAACCGGCTCCAACTGCCACTGCGGCACGAAACGTCTTTGTGGTGGGTTCTAGTGAAGCTGGGCCTTTGCCAGTTCTTCGAAGATCGCCTCGCGGGTCGTGACGCCAAACCCATGAAAGAGAGGCATATGAAGCGCCTTCCTGTAAGCCAAAACTGTATGAGGAACGGGCTGCTTCTACTTGCCGGTATAGTGCAGGGACGAAATAGAGGTGGACTGGTTGGCGCGTAGCACCGCTTGGAAACGAGTCCAAGCAGCTTTTGGTATTGGCGTTGTGTGGACTGCTTGTGCGTGTTGACCAAGGTGTCTGCAAGCGATCTATTGACATTGATGGTGAGCACCGTTCTGAAAAACTATATGCGCGATAACTCGAGAAGGGTCGTGATGTTGGAGGCACCTCCCTGCCTTCGACGCGCTTGGGAGACGTCGAGGGCGGGCGAAAAGTCGCTGAAGGACGCGACGACCTTGGTCCTCCCCAGTGCGTTGCTGTGGTCTGGCACCACGAGGACGCCGCTGTAGCGGTATGTCTAGAGCTTGTGGGGGACCTGGTGGATCAGGGTGTATGGAGGCAACAGCTATGTTTCCCTTCCCTGAGTCCAGTCGCACTGGAAGGAAACCACGAAAGATGCTCGTAGGTGATGAAACAGAGCTGAAAAGGTGAGAAGTTGTGGTTTCCCGGATGCGCGAAGAGGTCTACTTGCCTAGTCCCGCGCAGGGCTGAGAGGAGGGCGATGCCTTGAGGCGTCCGCATCCACTCTTTTTCTACTTGTAGTAGGCGTGAGAGCTGATCGGCCCAGACGTTCTGCGATCCTGGAAGGTAGGGCGCAAAAAACAAGAGGTGACGGCGCTGGAGGATCTTAGGAGCTGTGCTCCGAACTTCTGCCACGCTGAGGCCTTACTGGAGCCCAAGTGGTTCACCATGGTTACCTCCGCCCTGTTGTCTGACAACACGCGGATTGTTGTGTGGTGCCAATGAGCTCGTGTCCGCAGCACATGTACGGTGGCCAGCGATTACTTCGACGTAACATGGAGAAAACATAAAGAAGACGACCAATGGCCGTCAGACTACTGGTCGCTGCAGCGTACAGCCCCCGCGCGTCCGTCCACAGGAGGTGCTTCGATGGATTCATTACAAACGGGACGTGGGAGTGAAGGAAACCCTCGCGGCTCCACTGCTGTACTGCGCGGCGGTAGGGATTGTTGAGATAGCTGGGCTTGCTGGATAGGCGCAGGGATCGTGCTGCTAGCAGCACTCCGTTGAGGAAGGGGTGAGCATGGCGTAGGTAAGGTGTTCGTTAGTACGTAAGGCCGAGGGAACTCTGATGTTGTTGAAGTGAGAGAGTTCTGCGGTGAAGTATCTCCGTTGACGTGTCCCTATGGCAGTCGATGTGCTGTGAGGTCGGGGCAATGGGCCCGGCCTCTCCGTTGAGTGTTACCCCCAGAAAGTCGAACTGCTGGGTGGGTTCCAGAATAGACTTCCCCAGGTGGACGCGGTAATCGAGCTTAGCAGGCCGTCTGGATGGCGCGCCGGCAGTGATGTGCCGTCGGTGCCTGTAGCAGCCAGTCATCGATGTAGAAGCCCGCATCTATCCCTTGCTGGTGGAGCAAGCAAAGGCGTAGCTTCGCGATCGTTGTAAAAACTTTTGGTCCCAGGTTGAGGCCAAATGGGAGGGCCGAGAAAAGGTACCGTTGGCTTTGTAGTTTGAAGGCCAGGTATTTGTGGAACCTGGGATGAGTTGAGACGTGTGGGAAAACGTCCTTGGTGTCCAACTTGGTGAACCAGAGAGGGGACTTCAGCACCGCTCGTATTCGTTGCAGGTTGGACCCGCGAAGTGCGGTTTTCAGGATTTATTTGTGAGTTCTGAGAGGTCGATCAATAGGTGATCGTCTCCGGAAGCCTTGGGACCGCAAATATACGAGATTCAAAAACTGGTTGTTTGGGCCCTGCTGTGACTACGTTATTGCACAGGGAGTCTAACACGAAGGGGTTGGAAACGCTCTTGTGTTGTCGGTGCGAGACAATGTAATCGAGAGGAGGGGGTCGTGGAGCCCCTATCAAAAGAGGCCTTTGAGCAAGAAACGTGTGTGACCCACGGCGTGGCTTCGCGCCCGTGTGCATGGTGACGGGAAGGGGAGCGGTCCTGCTTTCTACAGTCACCTGAGGACTTGGAGCGGGGTGGAGTGCTCATACAAACAATGCAGTGACTGCGGAGAACTCGCGTGCCAGCCCTAAGAAGGGATCACGGATGCGAACAAGAATACCAGTCAGTGACGCGCTGAGGACCTAGCCGCGCAGGGTCTGAGGGACCTGAGTGCGGAGCAGGAAATTGCTCGTACGTACTTCTGCCGGGATGTATCGGAAAGAAAACGCGGTCTTGCCCCTAGTGTTCTCGAAGTGAGCCTGTGGGGGGGGGGGACGAGCGGTGCGTAAGCAAATTCCCTCAGGGCCTCGATTCTATGGCAGTCTGATGCAAGGCGCTTAGTGCGCATTCGACCCACCCGAGTTGAGCTCCTTTGATTTGAGAGGTTCTGTCTCGTTGCACGATATCTGTTAATGACGCCGCAAAGGTAGGACTGCCTGGAGGCCCTGTCATAGCTGAGGTCTATGTTGCACTCAACTGACTTGGATACGTGACCTTCCGAATAAACCGGAGTGCCGTAGGCACTCGGTATGGAGGTCATTGTTGGGCAAAAATGCGAGCCTGTGACGAGGTCATCTGATGACTCGCGATCGCTCGCCTGTCGCTGAGGTGATTTAGTTTGACAGCAAATTTTTTGTCAACAAAGTTCGTGTGTCGACAGAATGTCGTGTCAATAAATTCTGTGTGTCAACGAATTTTCTGTTGCCAAATTTTGTGTCAACAAAATGTTTGTGTTGTTGTAGTGTAGCATTCCTAATATATATACATGTCAATTGTTGATCATCTTCCTTCTGTGTTACTAGTCAAATGAAGTTTATTTTATATTTTTCAGAATGTTTAATATTGCATTAAAAGATTGAATTGTATAGTTGAAGTCCAATTTCCATGTGTGTGCACCCCAGTTCTTTGTGGTATAAACCCAAGTAAAAATGACCAATGGACTAGCCTATTCTTGTAATTGCACTTACAGTTCCTAGTTAATAACACCTACATCTGAAGCTGACTTCTGGAGCTGTTTGCCAGAGGACCCTGCAAGAAAACTGAGTTGGATAGGCACCATTACGGGCTGGTGAACTTCCACAGTGTTGACAAAATGTTTGTGTGTCGACAAAATGTTTGTGCGTCGACAAAGTGTTTGTGCGTCGACAAAGTGTTTGTGCGTTGACAAAATGTTTGTGCGTCGACAAAATGTTTGTGCGTTGACAAAATGTTTGTGCATTGACAAAATGTTTGTGCGTCAACAAAATGTTTGTGCTGTTACCGGGGGTGATATACGGACATCACAAGCCATCAGTTGCCCTTGCTTGGCTTATCCTCTTACCGGTGCATCATTTTCCCTGGTTGACGCTCATTCATGTTAATGTCTACTTTATTATAATCATAATTTCAGATTATGTAAAATCTTGGGTAATGAATTGTATCTGTTTTTTGTAGACCACGGTTAACTTGAATGCTCTCAACTGAAATGTTCTTCAACTGAATCCACTCTTTAAATGCTTATTGCATCTTATTACTTCTTACTTCACTTAATGCTTTTGATTTGATTTGATCCTCATTTCCACCAGAGCCTCAACGCGAGTCATAATAGGCTCCCCCGTAGGGCTCGACGATCATTGATTAAAGCAGGC